>JACCGJ010009525.1:0-11362 GCA_013407085.1 Atriophallophorus winterbourni | reverse complement strand
CACCTGTAGCTTATCACGATATGGTCAAGCTGCGCCCAAGTACGTTTTGACGGGAATCGCCAGGTAGCTAGATGGCGCTTGGGATGTCAAAAATTTGTAGTCGAGGAAGAGGCGGTGGTCAACACTTAGGGACAACAATCTCTCTCCATTGTCTGTTCGGTCGTTTGACATCCCATACTTCCCTCAAAGGAAACGCTCAGAATGCAATATACATCAAAATCGGGCATTAAAATCGCTGGCAAGCACTACTATATCGCCTCTGCGTGCTTTAATTAAGAGAGAAGGATGTCTTCGTAGAATTCGTTCTTCACCTCATCTGCCCCAAAGTTCGTGGGTGCATAAGCCGAAATCACGAATAGGTTACGTCTCTCGTCGCTGTGCTTGTTCACTCTGTTGTAATCCTGAAATCACGCTGCGCACAGTCGGCTATTAACGGGTATCCAATCTAGAAGGGAGGTTTCCGCTTTTTGACTAAGAATAATTCCAACACCAGCTAGGCCAGTTGAGAAAGCAACGGGATTACTGGACACACGCAAGTAGAACCTACTCCAAAGAGGCATAAGGGAACTCAGTTGAAATATTGAATCAATGTCACGAAGACGTGTTTCCGAATGGCAACATATGTCGATACCTAGTGTCTCTCAAGATCGGGTTAGTCCAAACTGTTGTTCTGGTTGTTGCAAGTTACGGACATTGAACGATGCAAGCCTAATAGTGGCACGCGGTCGGCGGAGAGCGTGGGAAATCGACACCTGTCTCTGAACAGTTGGCTGCGACGGTATGCGCCCAGCATTGATTGTGGTGGCGTGGTGGATTCTAAATAGTATCTTTCTAGGGTAGAGTTCGTAGTGAGAGTAAGCGACATTGTCATCGTCATCATTGCTGAACGTAGGCCTGATACTACCCGGTTGCCTACACCGAAGTAGGGGAGATTTCGTTAAGGGGATCCCACCCAGAGCCTTTAGAGAGTTGGCTTTACCCACAAGGCAGTGGAGCAAGAGGTTTGCACCTATCGGTGGCCGGTTACCGGCGAAAAGGTTCATACGCCCTTTTCCGGGAAATTTCCAGTTCGGAGCCCGATTACCCCGTTGATTGGTCAGTGACTGCAGTTTTCGCTTGTGTACCATACAATGTCCTTTGACAGGACAACGGGCAGTGACTTTTGATGCGGCGAGTAACATCCACCGCGTCATGATGTCATCATTGGATTTTTGTGGTTTTTTATAAGGAGAACGCTTGCCACCACACCCTCAGACACCACCGCCAAACCTTTCGTTGAGCCCGGAGAACCGAGCCCAGCCAGCTGGCACCAACGTGGAGGTAGTTCGGCAAGCCTTATAGAGATCTTTAAGGTTCTCAACGGATTCAGTTGTCTCCAGTTCGATGACATCTTTCGGTTCTCTCCTTTGATTGTTACATGAGGGCACAGTCTAAAGCTAAGTAAACAGCACTCCAGGCTGGAATCCAGTACGCACTTCTTTAGCATCCGTGTAGTGAACGCGCTGAACTCACTCCCCGCTGGACTAATCTCTGCAACTTCAGTAAATGAGTTAAAGCATGGCCTGGAAAAACGGTGTCCCAGGTGCTCTTTTCCCGGAGCATTCGCTTAGAAGACTACATCCATCCATTTTTTTGTTTCAAAACAACAAAATATTGGGAAAAATCTTTTTGAAACATAAAAAGCGTTTCTTTTCTTTTTCGGTGTTGGTCGAATTAACTCTGTCCATTGGTTTTTTCATTTGATTGGCCATAACTCCATTAACTCGCTCACCTTTTCGGTGATGAGAACACTCCCATCTTCCGTTTCACATGTAGACACGCCCTGTGTTCCCTACGATTCAAATCCTGGTGAGTGGCGGGTGTTTTTAAGCACAACCCCTCCGAAAGAATCTGAGCACTCGTTTCGACTATCGCCGTGACATTGATACTGGATTATTCAAGCAATTTGTGGATAATGTACCGTCTGTAATCACTGGGAAGCTGTACAACACTTGACAGGATGTTTTCAACTGAGGTTTTTAAGGACTATGTTGTTGATAGAAAGAGATACGGCATACAGAGGCTCGACCATCTGTCGTCTAACAAGAAGAGCGGCAGGAATAATATCTTGGAAATTAGACGGTTCCGGTGCAAGTACGCCCATGATAAACCTTTGTATGAAGGATACAGCATATTTCAAAACATTTCAAAAGTCAAAAAAATATTTTTAAAAGGATACTAGTTATTTAACGAATAAGAAACGGCTCAGAAATGCAAAATCCACGAAACATTTGTAGCGATTGAGGTAAAGTTGCAGTTTACCACAAGCACAGTGATAGCACACACCAAATGAGAACTCCGGAAGTCGGAATACTAAGGTGTATGAGATGATGCACGCGATACAATAGAATGTCGTAGACAAATCCTGTGGTTGATGCGCAGCTGGGTCGCTGGATGATTGTTCACAGGTCCTTGTCTGGATGCGCAGCCGGTTGGCTGGAAGACGATGGCTGCCGAGCGGCAGCTAGCGGCGGCCAAAGGGGAAACGAACTCTGACGAGCGCGGATTAGAGTCCGACAAAACAAAGGGATTGAGAATCAATATAATATAAAATAGAACAATCAACATTATCATTCTTCAGGTTCAGGTTGCACAGGACGATAAGTGGCTAGGTCGCCAATCGAGCGTCCAGATTTCTTCCGGTGGTATGCCAAAAAGAGCGCCCACCACTTCAAACAAAATATGTTCACAGATTTCTTCTGGTAGGATGGTTACCTGGAATGTAGAGCAAAAACTCCCCTCACCAAAGGTGAGGAGACATTAGTGCATTTCAAAGACCAGGTAAATACAATATCATTATTCAATTAGGGGCAAAATGCAGGAAATAATGAGCTCCATACGGCATCAAGTCTATTCTTGAAACACATTACAGAGTTAGAGTTCACGACATCTTCAGGTAGGCAGTTCCAGTAGCTTACTACTCTTTCACTGAAGAAGTGCTTACGAGCATTAGACCTGACATGTTGTTTGGCCAGTTTCAGAGGGTGACCTCGAGTACCCACATTGGGTGCGAGAACATACATTTCACCTGGTTGAACAGTACTAAAACCGGCCATGATCTTGAAGGTTTCTATCAGGTCCCCACGCAGCCGCCTTCTTTTCAGTGAAAAGAGCCCTAGACTTAATAGTCTTTGCTCATAAGATCTACCTGATTGCCCTTCGATCATACGAGTAGCAAGGCGCTGAACACCCTCAAGCCTTGCAATATCTTTTTCAAGATAAGGTGACCAAGCTTGAATGCAGTACTCGAGATGAGGTCTAACGACAGCCTTGTATATCGGTATGAAAACCTCCGGGGACCTGCAGGATAAAACTGATCGAAGGCGAAACAGCGCGCTCCTAGCACGATGTGCAGCTGCTGCACATTGATCAGCCCATTTGAAGTCCGCAGAAATCTCTATACCTAAGTCGCGTACTCTCGGCACCCCAGTTATCACAAGTGTACCATCTGGGCCAGCTACCGCCAGCTTCTTGCCGACTTTCGACAAGAGATAGCTTTTTGAGAAGTTAACTGGTAGATCCCATGTAACAGACCACTTGATAACCTTTTCAATATCGTCAATAAAATCACGTTCGTTCGTGATCCAATAAACTTGACATCATCCGCAAAAATGTAGCAGGGACACTTAATCGCCGCTGCCAAGTCATCGATGAAGATAAGGAAAAGTAGCGGCCCGAGTACAGATCCCTGAGGAACTCCACTTGTAACCCTTACTTTCGGTGAGTACGTACTGCCCACCCTGACACGAAAGTACCTGTTGCTTAAGAAGCCTACTATCCAGTTCCTTAGAGGACCAACGATACCCATATAGCCTAGTTTGGTAGCGAGCAGTCTATGGTTCACTGAGTCGAAAGCCTTGCAGAAGTCCAAGTAGAAAACCTCAACCTGTTGGCCCTTATCCAATTTTCTGGTGACCTCGTTTAGAAAGCCCAAGAGGTTTGTTAGGCACGACTTTCCTTTAAGGAAGCCATGTTGAGCAGAGTCCAGCAACGAAAACTCAACTAAGTGCCTGCAGATCCGATCTCTGATAAGCCTCTCTAAGATCTTACACAGAATGACAGTAAGGCTTACCGGTCTATAATTACAGACAGATGAACGACTGCCGCTTTGTGTATCGGGATAACATCGGCTAGCTTCCAATCACTCGGAATAACTCAATGCACCAGCGATGCGTTAAAAAGACGACCCACGCTCTCAGCTAGTACGGGCGCCAAGTTTCTAATAAACTGAGGGTGAATACCGTCTGGGCCTGCAGACTTATGTGGGTTAGTTGCTGCAAGATGAAGTCTAATCTCCTCATTAGTGAAATAAAGTCCCTCGAGTGCAGCAATGCCATCCGATTTTACAGAGACTAGTGTGATAGGCGGGTCTATTTGGCGGTCAATTCTCTGGACTGACTGAAAGTGTTTGAGAAACGCGAAAGCCTTTTCGACATCTGAAACTATATGGGGTCCGTTATCCGGTTGCAGGTTACCTATCCACTCGCGCGTTTTGCCTTTAGATTGGGCATAGCTATAGTAACGCTTTGGTCACTGCTTGATATTGCGTGCCAACCGTGTTTCAAATTCACGTTTCGCTTTGCGTTGAATAGCTACAGCCTTATTCCTCACTGTCTTATACTGTATCCAGGACCGTTGTGTCTGTGAAGTCTTATAGCTTTTCCAGGTTCCAAGGTTGTCACAGCCGGGGGCGGCAGTGGGGATGAGCTCCCACTGTCTATAAAATGTTCCCATATGGCGTGCGTCTCAAACAGCTTCTGACAACCAAAGCCCAGCTCCTGGCCTGCACGTGGCGGAACTGCTTCTACTGACAGGAGAAGGGGCGAAGGCGGACGACTGGCGCCTCAAAACCAGTTTGCTCCGGGTAGATGGAGCTTGTTAGCCTGAGAGGGCAGTCCATCTAAGGGAAGGAAAACCCTTATTCCAAACCTCCGCTGCCTTGCGGCATACCCGATTGCGGGAAAGGCTTCGGGAGTGAACCCTGAGGAAAAATTCTTGCTGCCTTGCAGGTTGCACCTGGTCGTGCGAAGGCTAGAGAGGCGTACTCGAACAATCGCCGAGGCACTTCAAGAGAGGCGCAAGAACCCTCAAAATGGTCACCGGCTCTCGTGAAGGAAAAAAACCGCTGCCTTGCGGGTAGACTTTTGAGTCAAAGGCTCCGGGTGGGGTCCCCTAAGCCAACCCCCTACTTCGGCCTTGGCAACCGGGTAGTATGTCGCCTTCAACAAGAACCATGGAACCTACATTTTTCTTTCATCATGTACCCTCTTCATGGTATACTTGTTGGCACATCGTCTGTAAAGACTTGTGTAATAATAATAATAATATATAAGGCACGATCCCTGAATTTAATCACCCGACGCATCGCAGGTGTGAACCACATTTGCTTGTTGCGCCGCTTAACAGGAACCAACGGAGCAAACTTATCTTGCAAGCTCGAGAGACAGCAATGCAGAAGCTGCCAATTAGCAGCCACATCGTCACCTGTGTATTGCGACAAGATCGTTTTAGCTTCTTCTGTTACAAGATCCCAATCTACACAGTTGAAATCGCGCCTCAGTTTAAGAGGAGGTTTGTCATACCTGAGTATTAGCTGAAAGCTTATCATAATATGATCACTCTTCCCTAGCGGAGGGAGGTATTCTACCTGTCGTACCATTTCACCACTCGAAGAGACTACAAGATCCAGTAACGAAGGTAAGCAACCCTGTCGAAACCTTGTTGGCTCAATGACATGCTGGCTCATAGCATGCGTGTGAATCCATTCGGTAAAGTCTTCAGACAATTTATCGGTGGAACACTGAGTCGACCATGATATGTGGGGTAAATTGAAATCACCCACTATAAGAACCTGGGACCCCTCGGAGCGCAATAAACTGAGATTTTCAAGCAGATTATTCAAATCCTGCAATTTAGCTTGAGGACTCATATAAACGCACGCTATTACCATTGATTGTTTATATGAGTGGATGACGCAGGAGCATAGTTGAACGTTGTGCGTGCTAAGCCGAACGCTCGATTCTGTAGTTCGAAAACCAAGCCCAAGAAAAATGGCAACCCCGCCACCATTTGTTTCACTAGGTCTATCGCATCTGACTACAGAATATCTGTTACTTATCATCTCGGGGATAGAATCAGTTTCTGATAGCCAGGTTTCCGTCAGTGCTATTGCATGCGGCCGGAGCTCATGTGCCAGGATAGAAAGTTTGGACCACTTATTTCGGATACTACATGAATTTCCGTATAGCACTGTGGCGACGGGACCCAGCAAAACATTTTGACTCATTCCTGCTTGATCCTCGGGCGTAGTACCCGAGGAGACAGCACGTTTTTTGGCGTGCTATTCAGGATGGATGAATAAACCTCTACCTCTTGAAGTACCGTTGTATTCTGAAGGTTACTAACCATCAGCTGCGGAATTGCGGGGTAAGTACTATGAACGACGTTCAGATCCAAAGAACCCTCCGTAGTTTCTGCACCTGATACTGTCATGTCTTTTTCCGAAGGACAATGCATGCTGCCACGCGGCATTTCATGCCAAAGATCACTCTTCTTTAGGGATCCTTTGTTGTCGTCGGGCACAACAACGTGTTTACCTTTGGTGATTCTGTCCAGACTATTATAACCTGCTAGGAATTTATCACGATCGTTCTGTGAGATAAATTCAACTAAGAGAGGCCTTGGACTTATGCCTGTCGCACCTTTGGTGCCCTTCCACACTCCTACACGATGAACGCGCCTTATCGCTGTGTCTGGACGCATTTCAGCATTTCGGAGCAGATTTCTTATGCACGTCCGGTCCAGTGATCTACGTGCTTTAGCCTCGCGTATGTAGGGTTCATCCTGATTCAGCACCAGGACATTACGAGATTTGTCTCGAATCCCTAAACGCGCTGATTTAATCATTTCAATGTCACTGGAGACTTTCTCGAGGCTAGAAACGACAGCAGCAAGTAGGTCTGAATGGGAGGAAGGAAGCCCACTGGTATTCAAAATCTGTTTCGATTTAGCCTTACTTCGACCTTTACGATGCTTCGAAGGCGAGGAAGGCGAACCCTCTGCCGTGATGGTAGCAGCTACAGCTTGAGTCGACGCCCTATCCACTATGTTGCTGTTTCGAGGCTTTTTGGAACGAGAATTTTTTCTCGTAATAACAATCGAATCATCCTTAACCGACGGAATAGCTTCTTTGGTGCTATCGCGTGGCTTTTTAGGACGAGAAGATTTAGTCCTCGTAAGATTCGATTTGTTGGTCCTCGTTGTGCTCTTCCTCACAACTTCAGCATAAGATTTTTTCGGTTAGGTTGGTTTGGAGTGACAGGTTGTCGGGGAGAAGCGATTTTGGGTTTTTCTGAAAATGCCTTTTTCGCTGCCCATTGGCACTCGCTGCACATCCATTGAAGCCAACGCTGCGCTACATACACCTTATAATGCTCGGGATGTATTCCCGAATATTTCGGATGAGCCCATCTCTTGCAAGTATGGCACTCAATGCCCTTAGATACCTTTCGGTGACATGAATTTTTCAAGCAACTAGCATTAATCATTGTATAATCAGTAATGGAATAGTGAGCCAGAAAATAATTTCAGAGAGCGTAATAGAAAGCACGTCAAATTTGAACGTACCGCCGTTGCAGTAATATGTGTGAACAATCTTATTCCTTTAAAAACGCGAAGCAGCCTCAGGTATTACTCCCGAAGACAAAGAGCTCTTAATTAGCCTAAACACCGGGAGTCCGGCCCTATGTAATAGTGATCTCTTCTATACAAACGCTTGTAACATTAGAAATAAATGGGCTGAACTCCTCTGTAGAGTGTCACAGATTCGGTTTTCTCACGATGACCGTGTACCAGTTGCAATAGCTGACAGGTTCAGCCCCATGAGAAGCGATCGACCTCTTGGTAAGCTGGCAGGAGGTCACTGCTCCATATTGATCATACTGTTTCTTTTCAGAACAGTATTTCACTTTCTACGACGAACGTGCAGATAATATCTGCGTTTCTCATTCATGGATGCACGCGTATATGGTGTGGTATGAAAGCACAACCTGATCCATGCAAAGCGCCGCACAGTCAGAGACTGTACGTGGGCTAAGATACTGTCAGGTAGCCCAGGCCTAGACAGATATGAGAAAGAAAATAGAGATGGTAGTGAGACTCCAGCGTGTTTCAGCATGCAGCTCAATACCGTTGGCCAATCAATTTAGCACGGTGTTAGCTGCATTGTAAAGAAGTACTGCACAATTGCATATCAGTGATTAACGTTGGTCTAGCCTTAGCAGTTCTGAACGTGACATTGCTATCACACCCTCAGCAACCACCAAACTTCCTAGTTGTTCGGACTTGCTCCACGCAATCATTTTTATTCGTCCTCTACCCAGTCCTGAATAGATACCTTACAGTTAGCCTGTGCATGGTTGCCTCCATCATCATCATCATCACAGACAGCATTACACCGGTAGCGCGTACCGAATGCTTAACTACCACACAACCATGAGAAAGTAAAATTCTAAAAGATGGCGAACGGTCGGACTTAAATAGCTACGGATTCTGTAGAAGAGTAAGCACAAACAAACGGGGTAGAGGTGCCTACACCTCGAATGGAACATGCATTCAAACAAGCTTTGTGAACGAGTAGAGCGACATCAGCATGGCAGCTTCCTTGCGGCTTTCACTGTCATGGTTGCCCCCAGGTCCAGACCTTGTTAGATAAATATTAAATCTGCCCTATAGATTTTTAAGCTGACTACCTGACTATCCGAGTTTGTACTCAAGCTTTGTTTCTTTTATAACTTCAGCCCTATAAATCAACGTCTGCTGGAAGAAAATAAATTGTGTGCTTCCTTCAATATGTCAATTAGCAGTAAGTTTATTTATTTTCAGAACGTGTTTTTTTGAAAGCAAAGTGGGCTGATGCCATCCAATCCCGTTTCCATCTTGTCTACATCATACCATTGGCCATTGTTTGTAAGTTTCTACCGATTATTCAACCCACAAAGGTGTGGCTTTCTCCACTTATAGGCATTACAACCATCGCATTCAGGGAGTGGAGCGGACGTACAAGTATAAAAAGCTCTATTCCGGTAATTATTGCGTTTACTGATCCATAACTCTTGCCGTAGTAAAGCGCATCGAAGATGTCGAGCTGACCGATGAAAATCGGGATTTGTACAACTGAAGTTTATCGCTGATTTCTTTATTGGCTTCTAGTGTTCTCGTTCATGTTCCAACCACCATGGACTCAATTAGTAATACAGGCCTTAATTGTTCGGTGTTATTTTAACTGAAGTGGGAATACGGTGCTCGCACGGACGTGCACTCATGCAGCATTCCATGATGTGTAGCTAATACCGTGAAAATTGATTTGCGTGCGAAAACACGCTGGAGTCTCACTGTCATTCCTATTTTCCTTTCCCATATCTGTCTAGGCCTGAGCAACCTGACTGTGCGGCACTTTGCCTGGATCAGGTTTGTGATTTCATGTGTACATACATGCAGTGCATGCGAATATTTTCGCTGGCGTTTTAGCAGCAGTGTGGCTGTGTAAACTGTGCGATAATTTAAAATTGAGTTGAGACAAAGTGTTGCGTTGTCTTGGAGTGAGGCACGAGGCAGGTATTCCTGATTGGAAACAGCAGTGTGTTTTCACTTGCAGGATCTTACTAGCTGCATACGAATTGGCACAAATCTATGGTAACGGTAATATTCCCCAATAATGGTAGTCCATCTTGGGAAAGGAGTGCCCTAATGTGCAGCCCTCCCTGCTTTCTGTTATACCGGATTGCTTGAATGACTTCAAGAAACATCCAAGGTGAACATCTAAAGTAGCTGGGACCTCTTTCTATCAATTCTCTGTTGTTTTGTGAGTTGCACGTAGGTGAATGGATGCTTGTGAAGTATATGTATGTATGAAATCACAAGCCTGATCCATGCAAAATGCAGCACAGCCAGAAACTACACGTGGGCCAAGATACTGTCAGGTTGCCCAGGCCTAGACAGATATGAGGAAAAAAAGAACAGGAAATGATAGTGAGACTCCAGCCTGTTTCAGCATGCAGCTCACTACCTCTGGCCAATAAATTTAGCACGGTGTTGGCGCACAGCACAAAGTAATGCACGATTGCACATCCGTGTGAAGTACACAAGAACAAGTGGTGCCGCGGGCATCACTTGCCTTTCATTCCTGAGAAGTTTTGTGGCAACGTCTCGCACATTCGAGACATGAATGAAGCCAGCCGCACAAAGGTAAATGTGTAAGTAAAGGAGCGCTACCGAATTGCAGTCAATCAGTAACGTTTTCTCAAGTATGTAAATGGTAGTTATCAACTTGATGTTTTGTCGGTGATTACGTGTGGGTTGACCAACGAGCCGCTGTGTTCGCGCACTCTTAACGCGGTAGTGCTTTTGCCCCTTTTCCTATCCAAGGACATTGTATGGTGCACAGGCAAAAACTGAAGTCACCAACCTATCAACGGGGTTATCGGGCTCCGAACTGGAAATTCCCAGAAAAGGGCGTATGAACCGCTTCGTCGGTCACCGGCCACCGATAGGTGCGAACCTCTCTCGCTCCACTGCCTTGTGGGTAAAGGCTCGGGGTGGGACCCCCTAAACGAAATCTCCCCTACTTCCGTGTAGGCAACCGGGTAGTATCATTCCTACGTTCAACGATGCCGATGACAACGCTTTGTACCCCCCTTCTCGCTTTGTACATCTCATTGTTTATGTTGAACGGCACTATATCTGTATCAGATTGTGCAAATATAATAAAGTGCTTTTGCAAATGAAACGTGAAATGGTTGTTGAGAACACGCCGTCGTTTTTTCGTTGAACCGCTCCAACAACGATTATGTATGTATGTATGAATGAAAGCACAAGCCTGATCCATGCAAAGTGCTGCACAGTTTGAGATGACTAGGTCGTCAACACTATGATCTATTTAGTATACACGACAAGATGCAGCACAGTGTAAACAGGCAGCATGTATTTGTTATAATGTTAAATTCTCTGAGCAGTGGTTGCCTTAAAATATACGCTTTTCTATCGTGTTCAGCGTTAGTCTTGTGTGTGTTGTGACGGCGTTGTCAAATTACTCATCGTTTTTAGTTTACGTAAATCCTGCCGTATCTTGTTCCATTATTTGATATTATCGAGTCGGGAGGAATGCTTGCCGTGGCAGTGAAAACCGCAAGAGCTGGCGTTGATAATTGTCAGCTTTTTCACAATTGTTTTGAACACATGTTTAACACTTCAACCAAATATGTCTACGCTTTTCTACACACCCTTCAAATCCCAATTCCTCTTGAATCCTGATATTATTTTTATC
>JACCGJ010009524.1:0-10218 GCA_013407085.1 Atriophallophorus winterbourni | reverse complement strand
ACGCCCCACTTAGCCTAGCGATACAGTTTCTTCACCCCAAAGCGCCACGTCATGTACTGGCCACTCGATCGATTCTCCAGGCTTCTACTAGGTTCTGCGAATAAGGCACGGTATGGTAAACGATGATGATGTAGTCTTAAAACATGTCCCAACCATCGCACTGACTGTAATTTAAACAAACACTAAGACTTTGGGTCTCTTGTCAATTATAACTCTATTGCATCTCTGCTGAGTTCCTTATGCTACTCGACCAGCACCGCACTTTACCGAGTGGTTCAGAGTGTGAAGATGACAAGAAGTTTTTTAGACAGGTTGATGTGTGGCCAAGGCTTGCTGGAAAGAACACGCATCGGAAATAAAAAGAGCGTCGGGCATTGATAACATACAAAGGCTTTACCAAATGATTAGTTTTTGGCATTGAGCTACAAGGTTAGGACATAACGAACTTTCGAAGGCATTAAGTAAAATGAAACGAATACTTCAGACAGCTGTTTGACAGCACCTTCCTGCAAACATCAGGTCCCGATTATTTCCATCAAGTATTTCTTAAGGAAGAAGGCGAGACGGTAGTGGTAGAATAGCTCGAATTTTTCAGATGGAATAGAGATTAACTGCGTTTTTTGACATAAATGAATGACATGAAGCAGCAAAAGCCTGATCCAGGCAAAGTGCTTCGAGAGATAACCCTGAGGAAAAACCTGGAACAGAGTCTGGTAGACGGTTAGTTGGTGCACACCACCTCTTTCTGGCAACTCCCTGCTGCCTTGCAGGTCACACTTGGTTGTGCAAATGCTAGAGGAGCTGACTCGAACAAACACCGAGTGGTGTTGGGGACACCGCTTTGTACCCAAATTCCCAAGAATCTTCATTGAAGCTGACTCATCCTCCAGGAGGAGATAGTCGCACACAACAACAGGCAAAGTGCCGCGCAGTCAGACTGCACGTGGGCTAAGATACTGTGAGTTTGCGTCTTGTAGCGCAAGCCTAATAATACCAGCCAATAAAGAGGAGAAAGTAATATAACAACTATCGCGGAATATCAATTATACCAGTAGTAGCCAAGATAGTGGATGCAGTCCTTCTTTGCAGACCGTTAGAAGCTCAACTCTTGTCATCGCTCATGAATGGTTTATACCTTTATGTGGTTCAAAAAGAAACCTGGTTAAGAAGGTGCATTTAACTCCCGGAATAGCCGAGACGATTGTAACCTATGTCAAAACACAGAATAATGCACATTTGGCTCTAAAAATTTACTTCACTTGACTCGTATAGAATTATTCAGACTGCGCTAAGCGTTGTCATGCCGAAAAACTCTCGATCTTCATTCTTCTGTACAAGATAGTCGTGCGACCTCACTGTGTTCAATCCAAGGAACAAACTTGAAGAAATATATAGTCTCTAAAGGGGCCATGGCTTTGCGACTAGAATCATTAAGAGGGGTAAGAACTATGAGGCGAGACTCAAGGACCTCGATATGTTCTCACTAAGGAGACGGCGGATGCGAGGCAGCCTAATGAAAGTCTTCAAAATTCTAAAAGGTCTTACGCGAGATAATATTACTGAAGTTTGAGCCTAAAACAGCTACAAGGGGTAGTTTAATGAAACATCTTCAGCCTAGAACCAAGCTGTTGGTATGTCGAAACACATGGTTGTAAGGTAAAATTTACATTGAAATAGTGATTGTTGTACAGCCGTTGACTGGATTGTTGTTGACAAGTCTGTGGTTGACGCGCAGCCGGTTGGCTGGATAATTGCACATAGTTCCTTTGGTGGTTACACAGCCAGTTTGTTGGATGACGATAGCTGCCTTACAGGCAGCAGAAAAAGAGATATCCGACGGCAGCGGCGTAGAGTTCGACAAAACAAACAAATCGACATTAACCAACATTACCATTTTCATTCACGATAGGCAGGAAGTAAGACTTTGGCACCCTTTTCTTCGTGTTGTGCGACATGAAGTCAAACGATGATATTAGCGCAAAATAAGAAAGATCTCGGTGAAATGATAGTTCAGTTGTGGCAATGTCCATAGTGCAAGAGACGTGGGGAATTAGAAAATGTACAGGAATCATCCACAAAAAACGTCATGAAGTGAGAGTTAGCAAAGTTAGTAAAAACGTCTTCAGACGACACGTAGAGGAACGACCACCAGCGTTATTTGGGTTTTTCGACCGTCAACCACTGGACCTGTCAACAACAATCCAGTCAACGAGCTGTGCAACAATCATTATTGCAATGTACATATAACCATACACTACTTTATACAACTTTGTGTTCCAAAACGGGGAGTTCTCACTGTGTGTATGTGCAATCATTGTGCTTATGGTGAAGCAAAGCTTTACATCGATCGACACAAAATGTGATTTTAAAAGAGCCTCTACACTATCAAGGCCAAGTTCAATATCAGGTGCAGTATCAGTATCACAGGGCGATAGTCGACCAAGTCGAAACGAGTGCCCAGATTCTTTCGGAGGTGTGCTTGAAAACACCCACCACTACCAGGATTGATTCGTAAGTAACACAGGCGTGTGTAACTGTGAATGGAAGATGGGAGATGTCTCATCACCGAAAGGTGAGAGAGTTATGCATGTTGCATGTCCAATCGAATGAAAAGACGATGGACAGCAGTTTATTTTCACAAATGCGAAAAAATGAAAAAGAAACTCTTTTTTGTGTTTCAAAATATTTTTCGAATATTTTTGTTTTTTTTATCATAAAAATGAGGGATTTAGTCTTAAGGGTAATGCTCCGGGAAGAGCTCCTGCCACCGTTCGTCCAGCCCATGTTTGAACGCAATTACTGAAGTTGCCAAGATTAGTTCTGCGGGAAGTGAGTTCCACGCGTTCACTATACGGATGCTAAAGAAGTGCGTTCTGGATTCGAGCCTGGTGTGCTGTTTACTTAGCTTAAAACTGTGCCCTCGTGTACCAACCAAAGGAGAGAACCGAAAGAAGTCATCGAATTCTAAACAACTTAGTCCTTTGACAACCTTAAAGGTCTCTATGAGATCCCCCCTAAGTTGCCTCCTCCTAAGTGAGAAAAGTCCTAGTGCTAATAGACGATTTTCATAATTGGTGTGTGCTAACCCCTCGATCATGCGAGTGGCCAGCTTCTGTACCTTTTCTAGCTGCACTATATCCTTCTGGTAATACGGCTTCCAAGCCTGGATACAGTATTCTAGATGTGGCCTTACTATTGCCTTGTAGAGGGGCAATAGCACCTCAGCTTTTCTGCAAGTGAGGGCTGAACGTAGTCGAAAGAGTTCCCTCCTGGCCCTTTGAGCTGCAGCAGCACATTGGTCAGCCCACTTAAAGTTTGCGGAGACTACGATTCCTCGGTCCTTAGTAGACTTTACCCTACGGAACTCCGTGTGAGCTGAGGACGTAGACACAATCATGTTGCCTGCTAGTGTAGAGAGCAAGTGACTCTTATCTAGGTTAAGGGGAAGGTCCCACTTACCCGCCCATGATGTTACAGCTTCCACATCACTTATCAGATCGGAGTTATCCGACCTACCGACAATTTTAACGTCGTCAGCAAACATATAACAGGGTGAGCGCAGTTGGCTGGCAAGATCATCAAGGAAGATGAGGAACAGCAACGGCCCCAAGACTGAGCCCTGGGGAACCCCACTCGTTACATGCGCACTTGCGGAGTAAGTATCATCTACCCTGACAGTAAAAGAACGGTCGCTAAGGAATGCTCGAATCCAGCCCAGAAGGTTCCCTGATACTCCTATGGCTGAGAGTTTGAGAAGCAAGAGCCTATGGTTGACTGAATCAAAAGCCTTACTAAAGTCGAGATAGAAGACTTCTACAGCTATACCATCATCCATTCTCTTAGTAACCTCGTTAAGAAAGCTCAACAAATTTGTCAGACATGACCTACCTTTTAGGAAGCCGTGTTGTGCGCCATTCAAAAGAGAGTGTTTGGTTAGATATCCACATATTTTATCGCGGATCAATCTTTCCATAAACTTACATAGTACACTAGTGAGGCTAACCGGGCGGTAATTATTGACCGCCGAGGAAGCTCCTCCCTTATGGATAGGTACTACAACGGCTGTTCTCCAGTCTAAAGGAAGGGTGCCCTGACTGAGGGATGATGTGAAAAGTTCTGTGATCGGCACAGTTAACATAGGCGCTAGCAGTCTGATCATTCGTGGATGGATGCTATCGGGCCCAGCCGACTTGTTGTAAGCTAGGCTGGCCAATATATTCTCAACAATGTGTACCTCGAATGTAAGGTCAGTGCAGAGGGGGCGATAAGAGAGTACACATTGGAGTGATGGCGCAGATGCATTCGAGTTATAATCTCGGCGTTGTACGCCTTGAAAATGCGCGGAAAACAATTGAGCCCTTTCGGTGCTTGCAATGACGGCTGATCCATCGTCCCTTCTCAAGGTACCTACACCTTTTCGTGTTGACCCTTTAGATTGAACGTAGCTGTAGTAACGTTTCGGATGAGTATGGGCCTCTTGAGCGAGTCTCATTTCGAAAGAAATCTTTGCTCCACGTATCTTGGAAACAGCTATGTTTCGCGCTTCTTTGTAACGGGGCCAAGTCCCACATGAGGGAGTAAGCTTATAACACCTCCATTTTGCGTCGCGGTGACGTACGCTACGGGAAACTGAGGCTGACCACCATTGAGGTTTACCTTTTTTGCGAACGGGTAAGAGAGGAGCGAATCGATCCTGAAGTTGAAGGATGTTATTCTTGATCTGCCCCCACATCCCATCCACATGGTCAATGTTTTGCCATGGTAGTAGCGCTGCTGCCTGTAATAGGGAAGCAGGGTCGATCCTATGGAAGCTTCGAGACATCTTAAGTGGGGGTTTACCAAATGAAAGAAGTAACTCGCAGGCTAACACTACGTGGTCGCTCTTTCCTAGTGGTGGCAGTAAGACCAAATTTTGTATACCGCTTTCAGAAGTTGAAATAACTAGGTCAAGAATAGACGGAGACTGACCCTCGCGGAATCTAGTTGGTTCGTTTACGTGTTGGTAAATTGCATGGGAGTGTAACCAGTCCAGAAAATCGTTCGTGACTCCTGGGGCTTGTGAGGTTTGGTACTCCCAGTTTATTTCGGGTAGATTAAAATCGCCGAAGATTACAACACGTGGTGCTACGGCTAAAAGAGACGAGAGCTGAATTTGCAAAAGAGCATGTTCTTCCAAACTAGTGCTCGGACTACGGTGGATGCAGCTTACAACTATACGCGTGCATCCATACGTGAGCAAGGCAGATATTATCTGCACATTCGTTCAGCAGAGAACTGTTAATTTTTTTTAGTTCAATTAAGTTTGCACAGGACAGTATGTGGCTAACGAGCCAATCGGGCGTCCAGAATTTCTTTGGGTGGAATGCTGAAGAGAAGCACCCACCACAGCCAAAACGTTTATTCTTTTTGTCTATTTGATATCTTCGACGATCGCGACGCCAAAAGATTATCCGGGTTGTATTTAGGAATCACCGCGTTATAGCCGATGCTAGAAAAACAAAAAGCAGTTTCTCTTTATTAGCATGGTGAGAGGTCAGCTGAAGTGAATGTCCCCGGGGGCTTTACTCTGGGCTTAAGGTAAAGAAGTCGTTCATTAGCACGCCACTCAAACCCTTTACGCTCTTAAAGGTTTCAATTTTGTCACCTCTTAATCGACGGCGCCTAAGGGAGGGAAGATCGATAGACATTATGCGCGCCTAATGTCTGTTACGCCAATCAAGTGTCCAGAATTTCTGTCGGTGGAAAGCTTCAAAGTTGGTTTATTCTTCTCTGGTATCCTCGTCTTATGCGATGATAAGATACGTCAGGTTTTTCCATGTATTCCATCAGTCACAGTAGTTTTAGCTGCGACTGAGAAAAATGGAAAGGCTTTTCCTTCAGCAAGCCGGTGAGAGGTCAGTTATGGAAAATTGGTAAAGACCATATAAATTTAAAATGCACAAAAATTGGCCAATGCTGTCGTCTGCGACCTGTATATTCGTGGAAAATAATCTGGGAAAAGTTCATGTCGCAAGTCATAAACCTCTTTTGAATGTTCTTACTGATGTGCAAGCGATTAGGTCCTCAGGCAGCTTGTTCCAGAAGCTTACCACTCATTCACTGAAGAAGCGTTGTCTAAGATTAAGACAGCTGTGGTTATTCGTGAACTTCAATGTATGTCCTCTAGTTGAAGGGTTGATCGCTCGAGAGAACAGGATTTGACAAACCTCGTCGCCTAAACATTTCAGGATTTTTAAAGTCTATATTAGGTCACGCCGTAGGGAGGGGTCAGGGCCGAAGGGAGATCAGAATTAGACGTTCTTCGTAGGGATTCCTAAACTTACCTTCAGCCATTTCGGTAGCCAGACTTTGGTTTCTCTCTAGTAGTAATATATCTTTTTGCAAGAAGGGGCTCCAGGCTTCCACGCATTATTCTAACAGCGTCTAGACAATAGCCGTATGTAAGGGGATAAACACTTCCGGCGTTCTACATGTCAGAACGGATATTAGCGTACAGTTCTACTCAAGCTCGTTGCGCAGCTGAGGCACATTGCGCAGCCCATTTGAAGTCCGCTGTAACGACTATACCTAAATCCTTAACCCTCAAAATAGATTTAAAGTCGATTCTACCGTTATCCGCAGTTACTGTAATTTTGTCGACTGCTGCAGACAAAAGATGACATTTGCTATAGTTCAGAGGAAGATCTCTATCCTACGACCATTTAATTACCATTCCAATATCTCTCAACAGATCACCGTGATCACTGAATCACGATTATGATCAGAAAGAGTATTGGGCCGAATACTAAACTTTGTGGGACCCCACTGGTAACTGTTGCGAATTCAGAGGTAGTATCGCCTACACAAACCTTAAAGATCTATGGCGAAAAAATTGGTTATCCAGTCGTGAAGCTTACCAGATATGCCTTTGGCCATGAGCTTCATCCCTTGGAATCTGTGAATAACCGAGTCGAAGGACTTACTAAGGTCTATGTAAAAGACCTCTACTCGTCCGCCTTCATCCAACGTCTTAGAAACTCTATCTAAAAAGCATAAAAGTTTCGAAAGACACGATATTGTTTTAATAAAGTCATGTTGAACCGTGCTAATGATGAATTGTGCACGAGGTGGCTGCATAACCGATCCCTTGATAAGTCCCTCCAAGGTTTTAAATAAAACAGTAGTCAAGCTTACCGGTCGGAAATTCTTAACTATTGCAGTGAACTGCTTCCACTTTGTAACTTCGTATTTTGTACATACAATTTTTGGCCTTGGAAAGTTATTCGATTTTTCGGCCATGTATACTTCATCTGTATCAATGCTTGTACAATACACTTTTTGGCGGCTAATACAATTTCGAACTAGGATTTTGTCTTTTTCCCTGGTTGCGAAGTCTGCGAGCATTATTGAAAACAACGGATAACCTGAACAATGAAAATCGGGGAAAAAATTCAATAGCAATTTCGAACGTCAATAAATAAAAATGTCACATTTACATACAAAAATATTTGACGTCCGAAATTGCAGAAAAATTTGAAACAAACCAGAAAAGGCGGTGAAAGAACGCAGATAATCTTGAGAGTAAAATAGATTAACATCAAAATAACTATGTACATTTTGATGGGAGCAAAGCAAAACAGGGAATCCAGGATGGCTTGGTATACTCTCAAATTCAAATGTGAGTATCGCATTTACAATGTCTTTCGGAAGCCACGCGGCTTCAACATACATTGTGCACTATACAGCCTAAATGTAAGCTTCAATTCCTCACTATATGTAGCTTAGCTGAATGCTAAAAAAGCCCATTTCAGATATCTCAGTGAAAATGTTCAGTTTGCTACTCATGAGTAGTTATAAACTTTAAAATTGTTTGCGACAATTCAATTCAATTCAATTTTAATGGTCTAAAAATCATATAGCTTGACAAAAACCACAGAATAATATGGAAATTACGAATAACAGGGGTAGAAAAACATGATTTGTTTGCTTACTGAGCAGTTCAGGAATCATATAAAAATCCGTTGAACAGAAACCGTTTTCAAAGTTCAAAGCTTTTATGTTGTAAAATATATAGGTTCAAAGTTTGGATTGGTCAACATGAAATTGTCCAAATTCGATTTGAATTTATCCGAGTTGGGTGAATGTGCAACATTCCAAGGTAGGGAGTTCCAGGTAAAGCATACATGTACAGAATAAAAGTACCTTCGACAGTTTAGTCTCGAGTCGGGAATAAGTACTGTATAGTCGTGACTCCGGCTGGTTCTGGGTGATAGTCGCGTGAATAGTTGATTTAAATGATGGTTGGGGGTATGCAGTATATTAAACATAAGTATCAAATCATCTCTAAGGCGGCGGTAGCTAGAGTTGAATAGATTGAGACTTGCAATACGATCTTCGTATTGTTTGTGCTTCAAACCGCGTACGAGCTTGGTGGTCCGATGATATGTTCTCTGTAAGAGGCTGATGTCCTTCTGTAGCCAGGGTGACGAAGTTTGAACCGCATAATCCATGGTTGGCATCAAGTACGTATTAATTATTCGATGAACGCTTTGCTTAGTGAAACTCCCCATTACGCGTTTTAGCAGTAGCAGTACTCGTGACTTCTTTTCATATACAGCCGTGACGTTATGTGACGGTTTCAAAGTGCTGCTCACCCACACACCCAAGTCCTTCTTCTTGTCAGTGATTTCAAGGATATGGGAACGAAGGGTGTAGGAGTACTCGAAATGTCTTCCAAAAGTCAATACCTTGCATTTTCTGACATTGAAAGGTAGCTCATTTCTAACTGACCAGTCTTGTAAGGCATCGAGGCCCAGCTGAAGCTCTCTGCAATCCTCAGTTGTACTTACTTGTGTCCACAGCTTGATGTCATCCGCAAATAACAAGATGTTGCAGCGAACAAGTTTAGATGAGTCGTTGACATACATCAGGAAAAGAAGTGGTCCAAGCACTGATCCCTGCGGCAACCCACTCGTTGCTGCAATAGGTCGTGACAAAGCACCATCAACCCTTACTCGAATGACACGGTCGCGGAGATAATCCTCAAGCTAGGCTGGTAATGAACACTTGATTCCGCATAGCTCCATCTTTTGTAGTAACAGACTGTGTTTGACACGATCGAATGCTTTTGACATATCAAGATTACAAGCGAGCACTGTCAGACCTTTGTCTACAGCTTGTGTCCAGTCGTCGAGGGCGAGCAGAAAGGCAAGAGTGTCTTTTTTCTGAAGCCGTGTTGTTCGACTGCAAGCAAGCAATTGTCTTCCGGATGTTTTGTGACGCTGTTTGCTACGATGCGCTCCATCACTTTAGAGATCAGCGGTAGTAGTGTTACTGGTCGATAGTTGGATACTTCGGAACGGGATCCTCCTTTGTGGATGGGGGTAATGATTCAATTCAATTTAATTTTAATGGTCTAAAAAGCATATAGCTTTACAAACATACACAGAATAATATGACAACATCGAATAATATAACATGCAAAATGGGATCAGATTGCTTACTGAGCAGTTCAAGAATTTACTTTTCAGAATTGTTGAAATTCAACAAAATACACTCTCGCAATTCTTGAATTGGCGATGCAACTCATATCTCCGTGACCCGATGAAGTGAACTCCCTATACAATTATCTGCGTTTGAAGTTGCATTTGGAACATCATACATGAATAAACATTGCGGTCCAGACCTACCCAAACTGTAATTAACCCATTTTAAACAATTACTGTCGTATTCGTTAAAACATGAACATTTATCATTTATTTTCCCAATATTCTATCAACTTTATGTTTTAAACAATCTACCATCTGTACAAATGTTATACAACTATTTTTTACGGTTGTTACCAAAAAAACAATTTATTTATGTTTGACCTTAACATTTGTATAATTACCGTTTTATTTGATGTACTTATTCATGAAAACAAATGATCATGCATGGCATGACTTGGTGTATCCAAGATTATACATTATTATTATTATTATTATTATTATTATTATTATTATTATTATTATTATTATTATTATTATTATTATTATTATTATTATTAGTATTATTATTAGTATTATTATTATTATTATTATTATTATTATTATTATTATTATTATTATTATTATTATTATTATTATTATTATTATTATTATTATTATTATTATTATTATTCTTATTATTATTATTATTATTATTATTATTATTATTATTATTATTATTATTATTATTAATATTATTATTATTATTATTATT
>JACCGJ010009523.1:0-87211 GCA_013407085.1 Atriophallophorus winterbourni | reverse complement strand
AATTGCGTTATAACTTGCTGACGTTTTGTGATTATATGAATCAATGGAATTTGCAAGAAAATTATCGCCAAAGAAGTTAGCTAACTTGATGATAAAATGTTCGCGAGAGTCAACACAAATTTTATGAATACCAATCACTGCACATCTTATTCCTCAACTACATGTATATTCTTGCTTTAAAATGAGAAATCTTAATCTGCATTTGAGGAGAATGAGAATGTTAATTTTGCGTTAAATTATAAAAGCTTGGTTCGCAAGCATCACAACTGCAGTGATAAAGCAACCGTTAAAATTGGATATACTTGAATGGCCGGACTTGAATGCAATTATCGCATTTGCATTGTATTCTAGCTCAGACATGCAACCACAAACCGGTTTGGTGCCGTTATCACTCATTGGGTTGGGAAACTTCTGTCAAATTCGCGCGTTCTACAACATAGTGAGATAAGTGAACCATGGGTAAAACTCGATACGCAGCATCATCAGATTTCTTCGGCCAATCACCAAACTACACACGATAGTGCGGTGCACTTTCTTTTCAATGTTATCAGTGAAAGGAAGCGTTGATACCGAACAATGATACCTCATAGTTATACGTGCCAAACATTTAGCGATTCTGATTGAGGTATATTAAAATAAAAATTTTCAAGTTTTAACCCAACTTTACCGACGCGAGCAATATCCCTGGCGATTCAGAATATTGTTCCTGTTCGAATACTGTTGAGAGGATCACATTATTTCGAATTGACTGATAGTTTTTCTCAACACTATCAGATCGAAACTCGTTCAACCGTACTACTTTTATCCAACTCTTTCGTATTTTGCCGCTTGGATCGCGTCACTCCGATCCAACGCATCCACTCCACCAGTAGCTACCGATCGATAAACAACTGCACCGCTAAGTGCACTGACTCATCACTCGTTGGATTGTAACAATTACGCGAAGGATGACCTCGATGACCCAGATAAAGAAGGCAGCACATGATGCGTGTCAAATGTGTAACAAAGGGGTAAGCGCCAAATCCAACGTAGTTAAATGTTTTGGCTGTTTGGGTGAAATGCATACGAAATGTGATGAAGCCATAACTGAAGAAGTGATATCTTTTATTAACAAGGTTGCTAAGTATGTTTTGCATGTCGAAGTAAACAGCCTAGCGATACGACTTCAAATACTCCTGATGAGGCAAAGCTGGATTCTGGAATAGAGATTTTGAAAAATTACTATATCAAACTTGAGCAAACTTTTAAACCGCCTTTGGTAGATACACTTGCCAACGCCAAAGATGGACCTAATGAACCCTGTTTACCTAGGTCCTCATCTGGTAAAATTGTGAACACTTTTTTCAGGACTACCTGTCGTCTAGTTGCTAGATCCGAGTTCCCCCAGAAACGCAATGTTACCGCTCATTTTACTAAGACAGATATCGATCTCAGTCTAACGTGCACAAATATCCCGGAATTGACAGATTCACTTTTTTCAGAAAGAAAAGCACATGAGCACAATGAATGGACTAAGCTCTGTACACACATGGGCTTGAAAGAATCGGTACCAACATCGATGACGCGCTTAACCCGGCATAAACACTCCCCTTATGTAGACCAGCCGCGCCTATTAAGGGTAACATTGCGAACTGAATATGAAATGGAAGAAGTCCTCCTTAATGCATATCTTCTCAGTGCTTGTACCGGTTTGACCTGCCGAGTACAAGCCGACATACCTTGGTGGGAAAGGAAAGGTCAATCTACTTGTCGAGACCACTATACTTCACGTAGTTTAATATTCCTCGGTGTCCCCGAACATGTTGATGTAGTATCAGCATCGGAATCAAAGCAACATTCAAGATTCAAGATTCAAGAATTTATGGTCACAAAAAGCACATAGCTTCACAATTACCATATCATAGTAAATATACGTTCAGGAAATAGGTATAAAATGAACATGTAACGTCAAGTATAGTCAAGTTGTATAGTTACCATGAATCAATACGCAGGTGTCGTCAAATCGTTATGCAACAAATAAGTATCCAAATTTCGAATAAACGTTTCGATGCTGTGAGAGATGACAAGCGTTTCAGGGAGGGAATTTCAAAGGAAACAGACACGTACACAATAAAAATATCGGCGACAGCTGATACGGGAGTGGGGAATTTGCAGTGTCGCTGAGTGGCGGCGTGTATGACGTGAATCACGGTATTCGAATAAATGTTTTAAGGGATGATGTGGGGTATTTAATATTTTATATGTTAGTATCACATCGCTTCGAAGGCTTCTTTGGAGGGGAGTGGGGAGACTCAGTTTTTGCAATCGTTCCTCGTACGCTAGTTTACGAAAACCTCTTACGAGTTTGGTTGCGCGATGGTATATTTTGTCAAGCAATATTATATCCTTCTTTAACCACGGAGTCCAAGCTTGTGATGCATGTTCCATGGTTGTAATAATATAGGCGTTCATGATGGTGGGCAAAGTTCTAGGCAAGCAGGTTCTGAAGATCCGTCGCAGCATACCTAGGAGCTTGGAAGCACGCTTGTAGATAACCTCACAATGCAGGCTGTTCTTCAGGCTGCCGCATACCCAGACTCCAAGATCCCTTTCCGATTCTGTCCAGCTCAAAATAGTCTGCTCAAAGCGATACTGGTACTGAAATGGCTTACCAATTTGCAACACCTCTCATTTTTGGATATTGAATGGCAAATTATTCTGTACCGACCATTCGTGTAGAGCATCTAGATCACGTTGCAGCTGTACACAGTCCGCAATTCTTTTTATCTGGGTCCAAAGTTTAATGTCATCAGCAAAAAGAATCACCTTGCATGCGAGCGTATCTGGTAAGTCGTTGATGTAAGCCAAGAAAAGTACTGACCCGGGGACTGAACCTTGCGGTACGCCACTAGAGGCATCAATAGCCTGTGATAGTACCCCGTTGATTCGAACGATCGCCTTACGCCCACTGAGGTAACTTTCAAGCCATATGAGTAGCTGTCCGCTGATACTCATCTGCTTCAGCTTTTGTAATAGTCGAAAGTGATCAACTCGATCGAAAGCTTTAGACATGTCCAGATAACAAGCGTGGATGCTAGCTCCTTCGTCAACCGCTTGGGTCCGTCATTTAAAACCGTCAACAAATTTGTCAAGCATGAGCGAGATTTACGAAAACCATGCTGTGCTGCAGATAGCATATTTTGTGATTCCAGGTGATGAACTATATTTTCTGTCACTATCCGCTCTAGAACTTTGGATATCACAGGAAGTAGGGTGACAGGACGGTAGTTTGCCGGATCTGAACGTCTACCGTCTTTGTAGATAGGTGAAATTACCCCTGTCTTCCACTCTGTTGGCACCACTCCTTCAATTAGAGAATGTTTGAACAATTCACACAAAGGTTCACACAGCTGCTGGTCACAGGATTTTAGTATAGTCGGAGTGATCCCATCCACTCCAGGGGATTTCCTAGGGTTCATTCGACACAAATGTCGTTGTATAATCACTGGATTTATCTCGATCTCAGTCAGCTGTTGCGTCACTGTTGATGGCGGTAATTTTTCAGTCGATCGAATCGCTAACGGACTAAATACTTTAGCATAAAATTGAGCGAGAGCATCAGCTGTTTCCTTTGCTGAGACTGTTAAGCCATCGTCAGTAAGAACAGGAAACACCCCTGGCTTCACGCTCGATCGAGCATTGACAATCCGATAAAGCAATTTAGGATTTTCTTCCATTTCCCAAGATAGAAAGCGATGGTAATTTTGCTTGTCTTCCTTGATGAAAGTGTTTACTTTGTTGCGAATTCCGCAAAATTGTTGCCACGACGCATCAGTCTTGGCATTTCTGTGTTCAAACCAAGCAGAGTTCCTTTGCCCGATCCATTTTTTCGTGCGACTACGAAGCTTAAAGCGAAAGTCGCTTAACCTTCGTTCATTAACAAATCGCGAATTTTGATATATGTTTGACTGAAGTCTTTCTGTGATTGCGGTGCAATGTGCGGTGCAATATGATCTGAAGCAATGGTTATACACTGCCGATGCTATTGGATCTCGTGATTTCATTGTCGTTGACACTTTAAGAATACCTAGATCCTCTGACTACAAAGGCAATGGGCTCAGTCCTCTGAAAATCACTTTCCTAACGACTGAAATGGCTATCGCTATGAATACCAAATGGAAATCAAACCGCTCAAAACTTCTACCAGGCGTGAGACTAAGCGTGCTCAAGCGTATTCCCTCACTGAAACCCAGAGAACCATCGCAACCACAACCTGATTGCAATCTTGTTACTGACAGCCAAAATGTTACCCCCAAACAACGAAAAGGGTCCGGCTCATCGCGAGTCGGACCAATAGCTACAGTACACGATTCGACATTGTGTAAGATAAACACGATCAAGTGCATATATACAAATGCTCAGTGTTTAACTAACAAATTAGCTGAACTATGTGAGCTTTGTGATAGACTTTCACCCGATTTGGTTGCAGTTACAGAGACTTGGTTCCAGCCCTGCATGACTGATGCTGAGCTTTCGATTCCGAAAATGTCACTACTTCGTCGCGATCGTGATCGAAGATCTGGTGGTGGAGTTGCAGTCTACTATCACGAACGTTTAGCGCAGTGTAACGTCATCGATCATCCTGACCTCAGCCTTCCTGAAACGATGTGGTGTTCGGTAAAACTAGTCAATGGAGATGAATGTACGATCGGCATCATTTACCGCTCGCCATCATCCGCGAGCTCATTCAATGATAAGCCAATCGAATCCTTGCAACACATTACAAGATCCCAGAATATGCAATTGCTGATCATTGGAGATTTTAATCTCCCACATCTGTTTTTAAGAGGTGAGCACTCCCTGCATTCGATTCAACATAAATTCAAGGAAGTTATAAAAATTGCTTTACTGCACAATCCCGTTAACCAGCCAACTCGCTTGCGGGGTCTTGAACAACCTTCAACCCTTGACCTTGTCTTAACGCCTGAGGCAACCGCGATAGAGGAAATACAATAACTGGCACCACTGGAAAAGAGTGATAATGTGGTGCTTTTGTTTGATTATGTATGTGGTGCGGAACGATCGAATGAACAGACGAAAGTCATAAGGAAAATACAATTTGAATCCTTAAATATCAGTCTCCGGGATGCACACACTCATGAGTTCGATTCAATGGATTCTGGCTCATATTACAATTCCAGTTTAACCACAGCAGCCCGGTGCGCTCTGTTTTCGTTTCGGGTGTCATCCGGTCAGGGTTATGAGCAAGCCAAGTTCAGTGACGTGGTGCAACAAGCATTGGCTCTGTCGAGCGGATTCGATGATGAATATAGTGTGAGCGACAAAAATTCAGTGTTCACGAAAAAGAGCAAACATCAGAATTTATCCGGTGATACTCTTCGATAGTTGATCGCACGATGTTGGAAGTATGACCAGGCACGAAGGAGAAGGAATTAAGATCTTCCGATGACATTATCACTTTGAGGATTTTGAGAGGTATTAACGGGGTGCACGCTAGATCCAATTGGAATCAGATGAATCCAAGGTGTCGTATTATCCGAATCCCGCTTACGAGAGTGGTATATCCAGAAAGCTGAGTTAGAGAGGAGTCCAAAACAACCGTATATATGTCCAAGGAAGTGTAAGTTTAGGAACAGTATACCTGACTAATCAGGAGCTCAAAATAAGGCGACCGCACGGCAACGATTCGACAGGTCATTAAAGTACAATAATATAAATACACAAAAATTGAGGCATTAGGAAGATTGACAGTATTGTTGTTAGAAACAAATGTCATGTAATGTCTCGGTATAATGGAAAAAATATTCGTTTGGACAAAGATCATGTTATATAAACGGGATGTAGGGTGGAATTACTACGCATAAATGTATCCAATTTGTTCCTGAAAATCCTGTCACTAGATGATTGGGCAACATCTGACGGTAGGTAGTTTTATAGCAAACAAACGCGGATTGAATAGAAGAACCGACGGCAGTCCCGGTGAGAATGTGGAATCCCGAATGCCAGTGAGTGAGTACGTTTGGCATGGCTTGACCGTAGGCGAAATAGATCTTTCCGAGAGTGCATCTTTGAATTCATTATATTATAAGTTAGGATTAGATCAAATAGAACCCGTCTGTGAGGCAGGGTATCCAAATTAAGATGAACCAGTCGATCCTTATAAGCGGAGACAGTCAACCATTTGAGTTACTCTGCCATAAATCATCTAAAGAAGCTTGATGTCCTTTTGTAGCGTGTTGCCAAAGCTTGCACTGATTAATCCAAGAGTTGTTTAATACACGTATTTATGATCATGGGGAATGTTTCACGGGGATAACCTACTAAAATACACTGAAGCATACGTAGCACGTGGCTAGCTCGGTTGTACACTGCTTCGCATTACCTGCTTTTCTTAAGACATCCAGTAATCCGTACACAGAGGTCCTTCTCTTTTGTTGTCCATTCCAGTTGTTTCTAACCAACGATGTTTAAGAATGGGACATCTTTGCCTATTTTCAAAATTATACACTTTCTGAAGTTGAATGGAAGTTTGTTCCGCTCTGACCAGCTGTTTAATATATCCAAATCGCTTTGTAAGCGCAAACAATCCAGTCTTGAGGCGATTCGCATCCAAATTTTAACATCATCCGCAAAGAAAAACATTTGACTGCAACAAGTTTTGGAAGGTCGTTAATGTAGAGAAAAAAGAAAACCGGACCATGTACCGGAACTTGTAGAACGCCGCTAGTGACTCCGATTTCCTCAGACATCACACCATCGATACGTACACTTGCCTTGCAATCAAGAAGGTAAATTTTCAGCTAGGTAAGAAGGCTCCCATTAATACCAACATCATGCAGCTTACTCACGAGTATTGAATGGTCAACGCGATCAAACGACTTTGATATGTGCAAGTAACACGCATGCACGCACCCCGCATCATCCACTACCTGGGTCCAGTCATCCTGTGTCTCCATTATGTTAGTCAAGTAAGAACGAGACTTCCGAAATACATGTTTCTCTCTAGACAACAATTTTTGGGCTTCAAGATGACTCACAATTCTTTCATACACAATTCGTTTCCAAACGTTTGAGATCACGGGATGAAGTGTAACAGGGCGGTAATTCGCTGGGTCAGAACGAGTTCCACATTTGTAGATGTGTGTTATGATTCCTCTATTTCAGAAAGTCGGTAAAACAGATCTGTCACAAATTGATATTTTTCCAAACGTTGATACGCGAAAAATTTCTTCTTTGAATGAATAATGAAGAAGTGAGCTTTAAAAGATTCCTTGAACAACGCAAATTCCCAAGTAAATCTTTAGTAGAAAAATATCCTAATCGGATACAAAATTGCGTTATAACTTGCTGACGTTTTGTGATTATATGAATCAATGGAATTTGCAAGAAAATTATCGCCAAAGAAGTTAGCTAACTTGATGATAAAATGTTCGCGAGAGTCAACACAAATTTTATGAATACCAATCACTGCACATCTTATTCCTCAACTACATGTATATTCTTGCTTTAAAATGAGAAATCTTAATCTGCATTTGAGGAGAATGAGAATGTTAATTTTGCGTTAAATTATAAAAGCTTGGTTCGCAAGCATCACAACTGCAGTGATAAAGCAACCGTTAAAATTGGATATACTTGAATGGCCGGACTTGAATGCAATTATCGTATTTGCATTGTATTCTAGCCCAGACATGCAACCACAAACCGGTTTGGTGCCGTTATCACTCATTGGGTTGGGAAACTTCTGTCAAATTCGCGCGTTCTACAACATAGTGAGATAAGTGAACCATGGGTAAAACTCGATACGCAGCATCATCAGATTTCTTCGGCCAATCACCAAACTACACACGATAGTGCGGTGCACTTTCTTTTCAATGTTATCAGTGAAAGGAAGCGTTGATACCGAACAATGATACCTCATAGTTATACGTGCCAAACATTTAGCGATTCTGATTGAGGTATATTAAAATAAAAATTTTCAAGTTTTAACCCAACTTTACCGACGCGAGCAATATCCCTGGCGATTCAGAATATTGTTCCTGTTCGAATACTGTTGAGAGGATCACATTATTTCGAATTGACTGATAGTTTTTCTCAACACTATCAGATCGAAACTCGTTCAACCGTACTACTTTTATCCAACTCTTTCGTATTTTGCCGCTTGGATCGCGTCACTCCGATCCAACGCATCCACTCCACCAGTAGCTACCGATCGATAAACAACTGCACCGCTAAGTGCACTGACTCATCACTCGTTGGATTGTAACAATTACGCGAAGGATGACCTCGATGACCCAGATAAAGAAGGCAGCACATGATGCGTGTCAAATGTGTAACAAAGGGGTAAGCGCCAAATCCAACGTAGTTAAATGTTTTAGCTGTTTAGGTGAAATACATACGAAATGTGATGAAGCCATAACTGAAGAAGTGATATCTTTTATTAACAAGGTTGCTAAGTATGTTTTGCATGTCGGAGTAAACAGCCTAGCGATACGACTTCAAATACTCCTGATGAGGCAAAGCTGGATTCTGGAATAGAGATTTTGAAAAATTACTATCTCAAACTTGAGCAAACTTTTAAACCGCCTTTGGTAGATACACTTGCCAACGCCAAAGATGGACCTAATGAACCCTGTTTACCTAGGTCCTCATCTGGTAAAATTGTGAACACTTTTTTCAGGACTACCTGTCGTCTAGTTGCTAGATCCGAGTTCCCCCAGAAACGCAATGTTACCGCTCATTTTACTAAGACAGATATCGATCTCAGTCTAACGTGCACAAATATCCCGGAATTGACAGATTCACTTTTTTCAGAAAGAAAAGCACATGAGCACAATGAATGGACTAAGCTCTGTACACACATGGGCTTGAAAGAATCGGTACCAACATCGATGACGCGCTTAACCCGGCATAAACACTCCCCTTATGTAGACCAGCCGCGCCTATTAAGGGTAACATTGCGAACTGAATATGAAATGGAAGAAGTCCTCCTTAATGCATATCTTCTCAGTGCTTGTACCGGTTTGACCTGCCGAGTACAAGCCGACATACCTTGGTGGGAAAGGAAAGGTCAATCTACTTGTCGAGACCACTATACTTCACGTAGTTTAATATTCCTCGGTGTCCCCGAACATGTTGATGTAGTATCAGCATCGGAATCAAAGCAACATTCAAGATTCAAGATTCAAGAATTTATGGTCACAAAAAGCACATAGCTTCACAATTACCATATCATAGTAAATATACGTTCAGGAAATAGGTATAAAATGAACATGTAACCTCAAGTATAGTAAAGTTGTATAGTTACCATGAATCAATACGCAGGTGTCGTCAAATCGTTATGCAACAAATAAGTATCCAAATTTCGAATAAACGTTTCGATCCTGTGAGAGATGACAAGCGTTTCAGGGAGGGAATTTCGAAGGAAACAGACACGTACACAATAAAAAATATCGGCGACAGCTGATACGGGAGTGGGGAATTTGCAGTGTCGCTGAGTGGCGGCGTGTATGACGTGAATCACGGTATTCGAATAAATGTTTTAAGGGATGATGTGGGGTATTTTATATTTTATATGTTAGTATCACATCGCTTCGAAGGCTTCTTTGGAGGGGAGTGGGGAGCCTCAGTTTTTGCAATCGTTCCTCGTACGCTAGTTTACGAAAACCTCTTACGAGTTTGGTTGCGCGATGGTATATTTTGTCAAGCAATATTATATCCTTCTTTAACCACGGAGTCCAAGCTTGTGATTCAAAGTGATTCAAAGGTCATGGTCTAAAAAGCATTTAGCTTAACAATAACCATAGGACGGAGTTATGAGGTATATACAATAAAAAAAGAAGAACAGGAAAACTCATGTAGTGTAAATCGTATCAAAGTTTGGGTTGTCTCTCAAGTATTTGTCCAAATTAGCTTTAAAAATATCCAGGTTGGCTGAGTGTGTAACAGTGGAGGGGCGGGTGTTCCATGTGAAACTTACACGTACAGCATACGAATATCTTCGACAGTTCAGTCTTGAAGTGGGAATAAGCACTGAAAGTTCATGTTTCCGACTGGCACGGGGTGGCGAGCGTGTGAAAAGTTTGGACAAGGGATGGTTAGGGACGTGCATAATTTTGTACATCAGTATGAGGTCACCTCTTAGTCGACGACAGCGAAAGTCGAAAAGATTGAGACTCATCAAACGTTCTTCATATGGTTTAGCAGCTAGTCCGGGTACAAGCTTTGTGTTTCGGTGGTAAATACGCTGCAGAAGATTGATGTCTTTCTGAATCCAGGGTGACCAAGCCTGAACAGCGTACTCCATCGCTGGTCTCAGATAGGTGTTCATGATACGGGGCACCGACTGATTGGAGATTCTGCCGAAAATTCGTCTCAATAACGCCAAGACTTGTGACGCCTTTTTGTATGCCGCTTTGCACTGCAGTGAAGTCTTCAGACTTGAACTGGTCCAAACACCCAACTCCTTCTCTTCAGTTGTCCAGACGAGTTGGTGGGACCCAAGAGTGTAGTTGTAATTAACAGTCTTTCCAATGTTTAACGCCTTGCACTTTTGGAAGTTGAATGGTAGTTTGTTTCTCAAAGACCAATCGTGCAATGTGTTTAGATCCTTCTGCAAAGTTTCACAGTCATCATTGGTACGTATGCTTCTCCGATGCTTTATATCGTCTGCAAATAACATAATCTTGCATTTAACACGCACGGGAATGTCGTTTGCGTAGATCAAATACAAAATCGGTCCGAGGACCGAAACCTGGGGCACTCCGCTCGTAATTTTGAATGGTTTCGATAAGGCGCCGTCAACTCTGACTTGGGCACTCCTGTCGCGTAAATAGTTTTCTAGCCAAGCAAGACGTTTTCCTGTTATCCCGTGCAATTCAAGTTTCTGGATTAAAATACTATGATTGACGCGGTCGAAAGCCTTTGACATGTCTAAAAAGCATGCGTGGCTGGAGTAACCATTGTCCACACACTCAGTCCAGTCGTTTAAGGTGAGCAAGAGGTTAGATAGACATGAGTGATGTTTCCTGAAACCGTGCTGTTCAGTCGCAAGCAGTCTATTTTTTCGAGGTGATGGGTGATCTTTTCCGCTACTAAACTCTCTAGCACTTTAGAAATTACTGGCAACAACGTAACTGGTCTATATTTCGCAGCGTCAGATCGACTCCCGCCCTTGTAGATTGGTGCGATGATGCCAGATTTCCATTCCGCGGGAACGATACTATTTTCGAGCGAAATTTGGAATAATGTGCTGAGTGGACCACACAATGAGGATGCGCATCGTTTGAGGATAAAAGGTGTGATTCCATCTGTCTGTTTTGGAATAATATAGGCGTTCATGATGGTGGGCAAAGTTCTAGGCGAGCAGGTTCTGAAGATCCGTCGCAGCATACCTTGGAGCTTGGAAGCACGCTTGTAGATAATCTCACAATGCAGGCCGTTCTTCAGGCTGCCGCATACCCAGACTCCAAGATCCCTTTCCGATTCTGTCCAGCTCAAAATAGTCTGCTCAAAGCGATACTGGTACTGAAATGGCTTACCAATTTGCAACACCTCTCATTTTTGGATATTGAATGGCAAATTATTCTGTACCGGCCATTCGTGTAGAGCATCTAGATCACGTTGCAGCTGTACACAGTCCGCAATTCTTTTTATCTGGGTCCAAAGTTTAATGTCATCAGCAAAAAGAATCACCTTGCATGCGAGCGTATCTGGTAAGTCGTTGATGTAAGCCAAGAAAAGTACTGACCCGGGGACTGAACCTTGCGGTACGCCACTAGAGGCATCAATAGCCTGTGATAGTACCCCGTTGATTCGAACGATCGCCTTACGCCCACTGAGGTAACTTTCAAGCCATATAAGTAGCTGTCCGCTGATACCCATCTGCTTCAGCTTTTGTAATAGTCGAAAGTGATCAACTCGATCGAAAGCTTTAGACATGTCCAGATAAAAAAGCGTGGATGCTAGCTCCTTCGTCAACCGCTTGGGTCCAGTCATTTGAAACCGTCAACAGGTTTGTCAAGCATGAGCGAGATTTACGAAAACCATGCTGTGCTACAGATAGCATATTTTGTGATTCCAGGTGATGAACTATATTTTCTGTCACTATCCGCTCTAGAACTTTGGATATCACAGGAAGTAGGGTGACAGGACGGTAGTTTGCCGGATCTGAACGTCTACCGCCTTTGTAGATAGGTGAAATTACCCCTGTCTTCCACTCTGTTGGCAACACTCCTTCAATGAGAGAATGTTTGAACAATTCACACAAAGGTTCACACAGCTGCTGGTCACAGGATTTTAGTATAGTCGGAGTGATCCCATCCGCTCCATGGGATTTCCTAGGGTTCATTCGACACAAATGTCGTTGTATAATCGCTGGATTTATTTCGATCTCAGTCAGCTGTTGCGTCACTGTTGATGGCGGTAATTCTTCAGTCGATCGAATCGCTAACGGACTAAATACTTTAGCATAAAATTGAGCGAGAGCATCAGCTGTTTCCTTTGCTGAGACTGTTAATCCCTTGTCAGTAAGAACAGGAAACACCCCTGGTTTCACGCTCGATCGAGCATTGACAATCCGATAAAGCAATTTAGGATTTCCTTCCATTTTCAAAGATAGAAAGCGATGGTAATTTTGCTTGTCTTCTTTGATGAGAGTGTTTACTTTGTTGCGAATTCCGCAAAATTGTTGCCACGACGCATCAGTCTTCGTATTTCTGTGTTGAAACCAAGCAGAGTTCCTTTGCCCGATCCATTTTTTCGTGCGACTACGAAGCTTAAAGCGAAAGTCGCTTAACCTTCGTTCATTAACAAATCGCGAATTTTGATATATGTTTGACTGAAGTCTTTCTGTGATTGCGGTGCAATGTGCGGTGCAACATGATCTGAAGCAATGGTTATACACTGCCGAAGCTATTGGATCTCTTGATTCCATTGTCGTAGACACTTTTAGAATACCTAGATCCTCTGACTACAAAGGCAATGGGCTCAGTCCTCTGAAAATCACTTTCCCAACGACTGAAATGGCTATCGCTATGAATACCGAATGGAAATCAAACCGCTCAAAACTTCTACCAGGCGTGAGACTAAGCGTGCTCAAGCGTGTTCCCTCACTGAAACCCAGAGAACCATCGCAACCACAACCTGATTGCAATCTTGTTACTGACAGCCAAAATGTTACCCCCAAACAACGAAAAGGGTCCGGCTCATCGCGAGTCGGACCAATAGCTACAGTACACGATTCGACATTGTGTAAGATAAACACGATCAAGTGCATATATACAAATGCTCAGTGTTTAACTAACAAATTAGCTGAACTATGTGAGCTTTGTGATAGACTTTCACCCGATTTGGTTGCAGTTACAGAGACTCGGTTCCAGCCCTGTATGACTGATGCTGAGCTTTTGATCCCGAAAATGTCACTACTCCGTTGCGATTGCGATCGAAGATCTGGTGGTGAAGTTGCAGTCTACTATCACGAACGTTCAGCGCAGTGTAACGTCATCGATCATCCTGACCTCAGCCTTCCTGATAAGATGTGGTGTTCAGTAAAACTAGTCAATGGAGATAAATGTACGATCGGCATCATTTACCGCTCGCCATCATCCGGAAGCTCATTTAATGATAAGCCAATCGAATCCTTGCAACACATTACAAGATCCCAGAATGTGCAATTGCTGATCATTGGAGATTTTAATCTCCCGCATCTGTTTTTAAGAGGTGAGCACTCCCTGCATTCGATTCAACATAAATTCAAGGAAGTTATATAAATTGCTTCACTGCACAATCCCGTTAACCAGCCAACTCGCTTGCGGGGTCTTGAACAACCTTCAACCCTTGACCTTGTCTTAACGCCTGAGGCAACCGCGGTAGAGGAAATACAATACCTGGCACCACTGGAAAAGAGTGATAATGTGGTGCTTTTGTTTGATTATGTATGTGGTGCGGAACGATCGAGTGAACAGACGAAAGTCATAAGGAAAATACAATTTGAATCCTTAAATATCAGTCTCCGGGATGCACACACTCATGAGTTTGATTCAATGGATTCTGGCTCATATTACAATTCGTTTCTAAATTATCTGAATTTGAAGATTTACGAAAACTTGATTTTTGTACCATACAAATGCAGCTACAATAACCAGTTTGTTATTCAGAGTAGAACTATTAAATGGTTAGCTGACAAGCGAGAGTATTGGGTAACTCTTAAGAAGTTTGGTACGGAAGAAACTCGGAAGCGGTTCTGTAAGATACGAAATCAAGTCACGACTCTTGTAAGAGAAGATCGCATGCAATTCCAATGGAACTTGCTTAAGAGAATGGAAAAGAATCCTAAGCTTCTCTACAAGATAGTCAATGAACGATCAAAGTTCAAACCAGGTGTATTCTCTGTACTATCAACTAATGGATTGACCCAAACTGCCCAAAATAGCGCCGATGCTTCAGCAAGGTTTTACTCATTTGTCTTCGATCCCAAGCGTTGTATCCCATATCAAGTTTCACCAAATTTGCCACATTTCGAATTACTAAGTGAAATGACTATCAACGAATACATGGTTTGGCGGGAACTTTGTCAACTAAACGAAGAGAAGTCCCCAGGCGCAGACAAAATTACCCCCGCCATACTCCGCAGGTGTCGCGTTGCTTTGACTGCTCCTCTCACTCGCATATTCAATCTCATATTAAATGAAGCAAACATACCACGGCAATGAAAAGCAGGGATGATAACTCCTATTAATAAACGCGGTAGCCGTTTAGACACAGCAAACTATAGACCGGTAACGGTACTTCCGGTGATCTCTAAATTAATGGAACGCATTGTGACCGCGCGCATAAGTGAACATTTGAGAAAACAAAAAAATTGACCACAGCACAAGACGGTTTTCGAAGAGATCGTTGCTGTTTATCTAACCTTCTTACAACGTTCTAGGATTGGACCGAGGCACTAGATGAAGGTGAGGCTGTACATGCATGCTACATCGATATTTCCAAAGCTTTCGATAGATTCAACCATGGCATCTTAATCGAAAAGCTCGAATCGTATGGAATACCGGGAATGTTTCTAAATTGGATAAGGGACTATCTTACTGATATACACGTTCAAGTTCGCGTTGGCAGCACCTTATCTAGAAAAATAGACGTCATGAGTGGAGTTCCGCGAGGCTCGGTGCTTGGACCTATTCTATTCTTGGTGTATATGAACGATATAGTAGAGAATATTGGAAGCAACTTGATACTATTTGGCGATGACATTAAAATTTGGAAACGTGTCAGGACAGTTAATGACTGTATGGTATTACAACGGGATCTAAGCATCTTATTTCGTTGGTCCCAGTTAAATGAGTTACCATTTAACACTGCGAAATGTAAAATGCTGCAGCTTGGAAAATCTGTGCACCACATGTATCAGCTTGGCACGCAAAATCTCGTCTGGACCACCGCAGAAAATGATCTCGGTATCTGGGTTTCGTTAAAGCTTAAGCATGGACATCATTGCCGGTTGGTGTACAATAAATCTTGCCGTATCTTGAGTCTTCTCAAAAGATTATTCCGAATTTTTACGCCCGAAACCCTACCTTGTGTAATTAACACGTATATACGTCCCGTTATGGAATATTCCGTCCAAGCCTGGGTACCATGGCTGAGGAAGGATATCGAACTACTCGACAGGATTAATCATTGTGCTACAAAGTTGGACTTCCGGTACAAAAATTTGCCTTTCACAGAGCGCATGATAAAACTAAACCTGCACGATTTTACCCAACGGCGGATACGTAATGACCATATGGTGACATTCGAAATCCTGCATTCTGTAAAACCATCCCCACGAACACTTACTAAAGCCCAATGACCTTACTCGAACACGAACACATTCAAAGGCTTTAAGCATTCCGAATTCTCGATTGGATATACGTCGTAATTTTTTCTCGGTTAGAGCTTGTTTCACTTGGAACTATCTGCCTGAAGAAATCACACGATCAGATACTGTTGAGGTTTTCGCTTCCAAACTCGATGAGTTTTATCAGAGAGGACAGCAACCAGGATAATCACCTTTCAAGCAACGACCTTGATAATGAGTCGCACAACGCTCACACGGATAGACTGTACTTGGTCGATCGGTTTAAGTTGCATTAGTCATACACATGTGTGGACAACCGATAGACATTAATGTTCTAATGTAGATTCGCACTGTTCAGTCATTTAAAAAGCTACGGAGCATGACACCATCATGCGCTTGTGATGTAACTCTCTTGTCGACATCGACTGAGTGAAGCCAAAAACAGGTGTAGAAAGATTCGCGAAATATCCTTTACAGTTCAACTTATTAACCAACTTCCGATTCGTATAGCCAACAAGAAACAAACATAATCTTTTCGAATTTTTATTTGGAAACCTTTTCCATTTTGTTCACCAGATACATTGAAACTTCTCCGGGTGGAAGGGCAAAATACATAGATTCCGAAACTCGGATTCGCTTTCTCTCATTTTTACGGAACACGTCAACGAAATAGTAGTAATTGTGATTTTGGCGAACATTGTCCGCGTACAACTCAAACATGTTAATCAGCTCAGTATGCTCGACGTTGTCTGTATTCCACAATAGGAGTGCATATTCATCACGGTTTCCAGTCAGTCTGCGTGACCAAAACTGAAAATAGTGAGATGAAACGTTATTGAAGATTATTGAAGAATGTTAACTGAAAATATCCAAGTAAATGACTCGTTGATGTAACGCAATGTTTGAAATCTTAGTGGGTATTGTAGCTTTGTTGTAACCCTCAGCATTACTATTGAATTCAACAACGTTTCTGCATTTGTAAGTTATATTGTGTTATGTTTCGGATGAAATTCGCCAAGCATTTACAGGAGATCATAATACACGCGGTTTTTAGGGTGAGCATATTTCCAGCAAACAGATTATTAATAGATAATGATATGATCATAGAAAAAATGTTTAAGAAGCTGTAAGATGTTCACAAAAAACAAATTTCCAGTATTCATGAAAAATCGACCAGGCAGGAACAGAAATTTAATTCTTGTATGAGCAAACATATAAACATTTTCCTATTTGACTTGGAAAAATGTTTGGAATTAGTATGGTTTGTGGCAATGGCGGTAAACCGATACACTTTAAAAAATATCTGGAAACGTTATTGCTAACCACAATTGATAGCAAAGCTGTATATTACATTCTCTTATTGTTAAAAATAATTATTTGCATACAATCCCTGTACACATCGCAAAACCAGGTTCGTTCTGTCTCTAAATATCAGGTAAGGAGAATGCGATCACCATCTGTATGACTTGACGAAAGTTACAGATATCAAGTTCAACTTGCGATATGACAGTCCGGGTTCCAAATTTTATGTGAATGAATCTTTATAATAGAATGCATAATCTTGAACTGCACCATATTTAGATGTAAAATGAGTAGAAACAAAAGTTTAGAATTTATCCTAAGTACGTTAGCACCCAATCACTAAAAATCAATCATTCCACACACTGAGCGAGGCTACTGTTAAAAGACATAACCGTTACAATACCCCGTGTATTGAAATAAAAATGAAAGATAAACGACAAATGACGAGTAACTTACCTTCACCGCATGATGGCTACGGATGGTCATCGGCACCACTCCGCCAATATCTTGATTTATCCGAATACATCGTTTATTGCTCAACAAACCGATTTCTTCTTGGTCCAGTTGATCCAGCTCACCGGTTAACATTATTGGCGAGGCAAGCATGCTCCGCATCCCCAATTCCATTCGGAAGCGTTGTAGTTGGTTGGTGTTCGTCATTATTTCAATTGGTCCGATATCAAACCAGAATCCTTTCTCACCGTTTGACCTTAGGGAGTTGGGTTGATTTCTCCAATCACTCAAATTTTCGTTTGTGAACAAATTTTCAAGTGTTGAATGCAATCGCCAGGAATCACAACCATTCAACAAATCCTCAGGATCAGCATCGTTCCAATCTACATTCTTTACAACGTGATTTTCGCTCACATCACAGGCGATCTGTATCTTTAAGCCAATCTCATCCATCAAATTTCGCATTCGCGAGAATCCATCAATTCGTTCGAGATCGTTTGTGAAACAACCGGAAATCTTGACCAGATCCAAATTCCATGCTTTCATGACATTCAACTCCGCATTGAATTGTGCTCCGTTGTAACACATGTTATTGAAACTCATACCAAGTTCGAACCCACTTTGATGAAGATAGTCACTGAGATTCGCCATTCCCTAAAAATTGTATTGGGATAAATTTTGGATTATTGAATTTGTGAATAGAGCTAAGCTGATGATATCATCCGGCGTGATTACGAATCAACTTTAAAAAAATACTATCTACTTTGCGAACACCATTTAAGCTACAGAAAGACAAGTTCGACTGATGAATGCTCAGAAAACTTGCAATTATATTTGTGGTAAAATTTCTCATTCGAAAAAAATGTCAAAATAAAAAGGACAATAGATAATCTGACATTACAGCGTTACTTTCTCAAAATGTTCATTTGCATGCATTTCCACAAACCTCAAGATCGAAGTTGCGCTGTTTGCACTCATGAGGTAGTGACAGTAATATCATGATCCGCATTCGCTTGAAATAGTGGCGTAATGATAAACAAGAAGAGATTCTATACCACGGTTAGATAAACGGGGCATCATCAGAATTGATAGGTCAATAACCAAATACCGACACTGTAGTGAGGTGCACTGTTTTTCAATTTCATCCTTGAAGTGCAGCTTTGATACAGAACGGAAATCTCATTGTTATACGTGGCAAAAATTAAGAGAATCTGAGTGAGGCATTGTTTTAGCAGAATGTGAAAATAAATATGAAACATTCCGCGTAAAGTTCAAGATTTTGTGCGTACACTTGTTTTGTGTGATTCTTAGCCAAAGCTAATGTGTGATTTTAACGAAATAAATGCGTTCTAAAACTGTGAAATCAATTTCCGGTAGTCATATTCAACGCCACGTAATGTTTTCCATCTGAAACGTTGTAAAGACGTCCATTGGAGGGAGCAGTTAAGACTTAAAAGTAACTCGTACAGTGTTTTAAATAATATCGATGTTTCAAAACTTTCTAGAGAAACACATTTTAAGATTGGGTTTGGTATATTCGATCTCATCAGAAAGGATGATACCATAAGCAATTTTGCGAAACGTAGAAGTAAGGAAAGGACAAGCGAATTGTGAATATTGAAATCCGAATTTGACAGAATTAATATAAATAACACGGTTTGAACACACCGTCATTCATAAATTATATAAGAATAGAAATAATGATGTTAAAATGTATGTTTTACTTTGGTTAACAATCAAATATAACAGCTAGTAATTTTACTTTTTCTTGCTAGGCAGATACGTTCGCGTACCGCGTGATTGAGGACATTTGATCCATTGTGAAAAACGATTAAACATCGAATCCCCGGATAATTGTGTTACTAAAATATGATACTGCATGAATATACACCATTTGGTCTACTAAGCTGATGGAACCCGTACGAAGCTTACTTTGTAAATTCAAATGAGGCATCGTATATTAAATGAATATTCACAACTTGCACATAGGATGTTGAATGTTTTGTGTTCACATAAATTATTGCAAATTGATCTTGACAGTTGCTTCGTGTGGTTTTATACGCTGATGTTTTGGTTTATTTGCGGCTTTATTGATTGTGACCGGAGGTCACACGAATCATTATCCAGTTGCTCGATGGCACCTCAGTGTATTCTTTTTGAGAGCGTGGATTTATTGAATGCCAGCGGCGGAAAATACCTTTTGTAACATGACTGCTGTCTTCTAAAGAATTTGGACCTACTCAACTAGAAATACTTTCCAACTTTGTTGATTTAACCTCATTCCGTGGAAGTCAACTATGGATGTAATTTACAAGCATATGATAGTTCAATTCTCCACAGATTTGAGAATGACAAAACCGTCCGATTAGGGAGGATCAATCAGTGATTTGTCCTGTATTGAATGTTGTCGTTCTTAGCTGATTGACTGTAAATTATTCAAAGTATTCTGTATTTGTGTAGTGATCATTTATGTTGTGTCACTGTATGAGGGGTGCGTGATCATGTCAAACTTATTCAGGGGTGCATACATTTAAAAATTTGAGAACCGCTGCTCTACGGCATTGTCAAGCTAACAGCTCTTTTACCATAAGTTTCGAATATAAAATCGTGAACATGCTGCTGTAATTGAAAATTAAATTTCCATCTGTCAAATCACACACAAACGCACCAAAGCAGAGAAATATTAGATTCACTATCAGAAATAAACTTACTGAGGGAAAATTCGGCATTACATAATTCATTGTATCCACGGTATCATAGGTTTTCATACTATACCAACACGCGTCGATAATTATCATTCGATACCCAGCATCATGCAGCTTGCTCGAGATGAGCTTTTCGGCAATTCTTTTAATATTCCCTTCGCTAACACATCTGAGTGGATAGCGGGTGCAGTCGAACTGGCAAGTTGCTTCGCTCTCAGTGACGTAACCCATCACAGGTCTTGGATTGTCTTGTTGCTGCTCGCCCTGAGTACAATCCAGCGAGTATAAGCGATTGAGCAACAAAATTGCGAGAAAGTACGCGCAGTTAACGGAGTTCCGAATCATGAATTCTGAAACATAAAATCAAGTAATTACTTTGAATATGTTTGGGACCGTTCGTGCATTCATGATCAGAAGACATTTGTAAGCAAATGGTTGAAGCAGTTTTTGGGTAACGATTTATTTGTAACGCAGACGCTTCGTCCGACTAGGTGTGTTAAATATACTTTAAAACCGACCAGTAGAATCTTGAATCAGGTGTTCAAATGTCTGACTTTTGAGAAAGCGAAAACTATTCTTTCAACCCTGAGGCATTTTAGGGAAAAGACATCTTTATCAAGCACAACGATGAGCATCTACAAAATCCAAAGTGAGGGTTTTCATGGTGTTTACATAGAACAAACATATAGAAAACTTCACATCTAAATCAAGAAATTAGCAATTGTTTGGAAAATGTTTAGGACCGAACGTGCATTCATAATTCAATGAGATTTGAGTGCAATCGGTAAGATCAATTTTTTGGAAACGATTTACCACGGACTAATAATGTTAGTCAAACCGTGGGTGATAGTCAAGACAGGGAACATGATTACGTAGTAGTCAACTTCCCACCCGGGATGTGACGTTACCGTCAAACAGATTATAGTAAGCCATCGCTGTTTCATATTTTGTGGGAATGACCATGATTAGTGGTCTATTTTCCTACTAGTGTGTATCCACATCAATTTATTGTAAGTTCACACGGTTAAGATGAGTTGACACAGCGGCCCACATTCATAAAAAATAAATTACTAACGGAACTAAGTTTAGGCTATTTTTATGAAAACAAATCGAATTAATTAGTAGGTATAAAGTGAATAACAACTTTTTACCAATCTGTTGTGGTGCTCACATCACCATCCCTGTAAGGGATTACACTATTAAATAACATGTTGGGAATGAAATTATGTAACAAGTAGTGTAAATCAAATGTAGGGATAATGAATGTTGTTCGTTTGGATACCTAAGTCGATTGTTGCTTCAATCATCGCCATGTAAGTCAAGTCCACCATAAATGAGGTAGGGAATCCCAGAATTATATATCACGTACGGCTAGAAAATGGCACCCGCATTCAATCATGGAATATGGTATTTAGTCGGATAGGTTATGTGTGCTTGTTAATTTCTCAACACTCTCGAAACAAGATTCTTAGTGGATGTCTATCGGTAGACACAATTTTATACAAGTGGAGAATATCGCGCCATTTCCTGCTTTGGACAAAATTGCTTAGACCAAGTGTTCCCAATCCTTAAGATTGAGAACATCGCAAAGACCCATCATCAGCTTGGTGGTATTATGATTAAATTCATCATACAGGTGAGTGATTAAAATCCAAACATCTCAAAAATTCGAATTCAATTTCATATACAAAACGATCATGCTTACTCATAGAAACTTTACATTTGGATTTGAATAATCTTAATGTAAAATGGATATCAAAAATTAAATGATAGTCTTTTCAATATAATCTAAAATATGCATTCGTTTATTTTTAGACAGAAGTCACTCACAAACTCACAGTGTGTTCTCGATGAAATGATGCACTGAAGAATGTATTTTAAACTGGCACCAAATTTTTGCTAAATAGTGTCTCCTATCGGAAACGATAGGCACCGTTCAATATATTTGTGAATGCCAGAAATTTCATATCCGATTAAGTAGTTGATCACGTGTTTGCACATATATTTTTTGTGATTAGAAAACAAAGGATTGATTCACGGAAACTCTAAATTTAGTGCATAAGCCTTTGTGTTAATTTAATACACGTAATGAAATGGACAAATATATTCAACCGGCATATTTATTACATTAAATATCTCATATTCAAAAATATTGAATGATCGTTCGAACATATTTGTACAGAATCTACTGAGAACGTTTTCTCAGCAAATTATTTGTCTTACTTAGATATTTTGAAATACTGCTATTATTATAATATATACGATTGTACTACGAATGGACGGGTGACATTTGGAATGTGTTCTCATAAGGAAATCGAGATTCGCTACATTAAAAAGACAGCGTTCCATAAAACGAAACAGCCCGACTCAGCTGGAACATCAAGCTTACGACGCTATGCAGTCCTCTGCTGAATGTTGACAGTAACGATAATGAGGTAAGCTACGTTCAGTGAAGGAAAACAATGTTTGCTCCACCGTCGGTTGCACTACACCTCCAAAGTGGGTGGTCAAGATCAATTACTTTCAGATTCGTAAGATGTTCATGTCTCTTCTGCGAACGTTTTTGTACCACAATTGTGGTTTGATCCGTGGTCGAATTCCTGACTTCAACTCTAAATCCTTAAAAGGACAAATGCTCTCCAATCTTTAACTATGATAAAGGGCGTTTGGAATAAATAACGAGATATGTACTTGGGTTGAGTATTACATTCAATTACTGAATTGTCCATCATCTGTCAGTGAAAAAATCACTGTTTCGGTACAGAGAAGTGGCTAACAGGTGAGGAATCTCGCGAATTCAATTTGCACACAGAACTGAGGCAATGTTGTCTCTTAATGTTGTCCCTTACCGCTTTTCTGTTCAACTATGATGTAGATTGGATTGTAAACCAGGCGATAACGAACAATCATGAGGTTCAAGTTTCAATGGATCTCTGGATCTTCGATCGCGATAAGGCTGATGATGTAGTTGTTTTCTGCTGAAATGCCGAAATGCTGCACTGTTGCGAAAATCGATCTTGGGAGCAACGCAGCAAAATCAGAGGCGCATTTTATACCGTTACTCAAGCATCCATCAACTGAACCTCCATGGCTGAACGGTCTAGCATGTACAGTTTGCAAATACCTCGGTTCAATTATGGTGCTTATTGATCAAGCGAAATATGAAGTGGAATAATTGTTGATCGTGCGCGGAATACGTTTTTACAGTTGCAATTTAAAGGTGAGCGATTGCCTCAATTTTCAACGAACGATAAAAGCAGGATTGGTCGATATCATAGTTTGTGATTCATCTGCTGTGAAACTTGCGCATCATATCAAAGCTGATTGTTCCACTGAAGAGGAATTCGGCTCTATCATATTGTTTTTGGTCCACGGCCGTCGATATCTGCCATAGATGTAAAACGCAAGCACATATGTTAATAATTCAACAAACTCTCTTAAATGACTATGAAGTTCTGTGCAGGTTTTACACGATTGGCACGCCTCAGTCGATTGGCAGTGTTCGTCGATAGTTGGCGAGCTCTCAGGTTCAGTTGCTGAAAGCAACACACAATGTTTCGCATTTCAAAAGGACGTTACATTTCAAAATAAAGATTCACAAGATGTAGATTGATACACGTTCTATAAAAATTAAAACAATTAATCTTTGATAGATATCAACCGAATACATTTTGAATCGTTCCTCATGGATGGGCTATGCTAGAGAAATGATCCATCTTTTGTGGCAATGTAAGTTTCAGCTTCCAACTAATCGTCAAGATGCGGTTTAAATACTTCTAATTCTGTAGTTTTCACCAATTTGGTAATTCGCAAATTTTATATGTAACATGTACGTCCTGAAAAGAAATACTTGGCGCCAGATCTATATGGATTGTAGGATATACAAAATGCAGCCATCCCCATGGATATTCCGGCAGTATACTATCGTTTTGTATCGTGCATTGCTTTTAATTGGTTTAGAAAACGACCATCAATGCTGCTTATTCTCGTTATTATGTGTCATCAGCATACAGGTTTTTTCGCAGGTATATTTATTTCGAAACTGTGTGCTGATAAGCAAACTAATCCTTGCATTGACCCTACATTCAAATGAAACATGTTACTTCCACACAACATTCATTAGAATTAATTCGATTTATTTATACGTGACAATAACCATTGGGTGGTAGAAAGTAAAAAAAAATGTACGAACATAAGAACAAGATAAACGATTCGATTTGGCAGTATATAAGTATTCGTGGAACGAATAAGTCAATCGAAGTTTATGTGATTTCGTTTCAAAGCCTTGGAAGCTAGTGGAGTGAGCAACGGTAGAAGGTAATCTGATCCCATTATAACGTCAGTTTGGAGTGCTTCGTTGAGTCTTACGTGATTGCACATGTTGAAAGTTTCAAATTAAAAGGAAATAAATTTTCTGCCGAATATGAGAAAAATGGGAAACCTTTTGAACAATTTGGATAGCAATGCATGAAATATCGATGATCTTTTTTAAATGCAAATTTGAGGCTCGTATCATTGGGAATTGTGATATAATTCATTTTCCCATTAAAATATTTGCCAACATTTTATATTGAAAATCCCATGTGATGCAACTATGGTGCGCACGATAGTTTTATGGCCACATAGATTTAAACGACCAGATACAGCGCTAAATATATTTCGAATAACATTCTGAGCAACATTCAGTACATGATTGCCCAATATATGTTTTATCCGGTATCCACTTGATTCCGTATAGTAGCCTACAGCTTTCACTCTCACAAACATAAATTCAGGTATGTTGTTGTTGGCCTCTTTCGTTCGATCTCGACCATGAATGTATATAACAACCGCATGATTCGTTATTTTCCATAGCTTTTCCAATGACTAAACTGTCCGTTTCGAGAGGAAGAATTTCTCTCGCAATATCCGCATCGATACTCGTTCGATCGGTGTGTTGTACGCCTGTGACGCGATCTGTTTTTTTATCAAATAGGACCTGTATGTACACCTGCATTACACAGTGCCTTTAAACAAAACGGTCAAAAACAAATTCTTTCAAACTTGAAGGGCGAAAGGCAAAAACTTCGAGATCACTTTCGCCAACGAATGTGTAACAATTTTTCATTCTGTACAACACATCCTGCAGAATATGGCGGTGTTGTTTAGTAGAGAGTACATGCTTTGTAGAACAGATTCATAAAGCACTTAAGCATTCGATATTTTGACCGTCCATGATTTGTTTAAGTTACGGCGGATGTTTCATAGATAGAAATCATCCAGCTTCCGTTCCTTTCTTCCACGAATGTTCTAGGTTTTCCAGCCGTAGAGTAAAGCATTTGTGCCATCGTCGTTGTCTTTACATTCAAACTTTGATTGCCCCAGACACAATAGTTTAATCGGGACAAAATGACAGCTGCTGTGCCAATCCGTTTTCAATCTCAGTGTCAAACGAGAGGTTATGCGCAATGGTTGAACCAAGGTATGTGAAAAGGTGTACTGATTCAAGCTGACAGTGTTTTAACAGTGATGCTTGGTGGTGATAAAATTACATTACCACTGATTTTGATCGTTTTCATGCCGATCGTAAGCCCGAACTTGCTGCATGTTTGAATCGGATATGCGCAATAATATGTTTACCACGCGGTAGGAAGATTTAGTACCATTGTTGTATAATCGGATGCAGTTGTTCGAATCTCCATTGTGACGTTAACTCACGAAACAACATTGATTTCTAGTATGGGCAAAATAAAACACATTTTTAAAATAGTTTTATCAGAGAGAACTGCAACGAGGATGATCGTCTCTCAAGCAACGACCTTGATAATGAGTCGCCCAACGCTCACAGGGATAGACTGTACTTGATCGATCGGTTTAAGTTACACAAGTCATACACGTGTGTTGACAACCGATAGACATTATTGTTCTAATGTAGATTCGCACTGTTTATTCATTTTAAAAGCTACGGAGCATGACAGCATCATGCGCTTGTGATGTACCTCCCTTGTCAACATCGACTGAGTGAAGCCAAAAACTGGTGTAGAAAGATTCGCCAAATATACTTCACAGTTCAACTTATTAACCAACTTCCGATTCGTATAGCTAACAAGAAACAAACATAATCTTTTCGAAATTTTGTTTTGAAAACGTTTCCATTTTTTCACCAGATACATTCAAACTTCTCCAGGTGGAAGTGCAAAATACATAGATTCCGAAACTCGGATTCCATTTCTCACAACTTTACGGAACACTTCAACGAAATAGTAGTAATTGTGATTTTGGCGAACATTGTCCGCGTACAACTCAAACATGTTAATCTGCTCAGTATGCTCCACGTTGTCTGTATTCCACAATAGCAGTGCATATTCATCACGGTTTCCAGTCAGTCTGCGTGACCAAAACTGAAAATAGTGACATGAAACGTTATTGAAGATTATTGAAGAATGTTTACTGAAAATGTCCAAGTAAATGACTCGTTGATGTAACGCAATGTTTGAAATCTTTCTAAGTATTGTAGCCTTGTTGTACCATTTAGCATTACTATTGATTTCAACAACATTTCTGCATTTGTCAGATATATTGTGTTATTTTTCGGATGAAATTCGCCTAGCATTTACAGGAGATCATAATACACGCGGTCTTTAGGATTTGGAATGAATGGTGTTTGGAGTATGAGCATATTCCCAGCAAACAGATTATTAATCGATCATGAATAACGGAACATTCATTCGACCGATGATATGATCATAGAAAAAAATGTTTAAGAAGCTGTTAGATGTTTACAAAAAACAAATCTCCAGTATTCATGAAAAATCGACCTGGCAGGAACAGAAGGTCAATCCTTGTTTGAGAAAACACAACCAAAGTGTTAATCATATAAACATTTTCCCTTTTGACTTGTAAAAATGTTTGGAATTAGTATGGTTTGTAGCCATGGCGGTAAACCGATACACTTTAAAAAACTATCTGGGAAAGTTATTGCTAACCACGATTGATAGCAAAGCTGATTAATACATCCTAATGTTGTTAAAAGTCTATTGAACACAATTATTTGCGAGCAACTTCACCGCACATCACGAAACCAGGTTCGTTCTGTTTCCAAGTATCAGGTGAGGAGAGTACGATCACCATCTGCATGATTTGATGAAAGTTACAGATGTCAAGTTCAACTTGCGATAGGACAGTCCAGGTTCCAAATTATATGTGAATGAATCTTCATAATAAATTGCATATTCTTGAACTCCACCATATTTGGATGTTAAATGAGTAGAAACAAAAGTTTAGAAGTTATCCTAAGTACGTTAGCACCTTATCACTAAAAATCAATAATTCCATACCCTGAGCAAAGGCTACTGTTAAAAGACATAACCGTTACAATACCCCGTATATTGAAATAAAAATGAAAGATAAACGACAAGTTACCAGTAACTTACCTTCACCGCATAATGGCTACGGATGGTCATCGGCACCACTCCGCCAATATCTTGATTGATCCGAATACATCGTTTATTGCTCAACAAACCGATTTCTTCTTGGTCCAGTTGATCCAGCTCACCGGTTAACATTATTGGCGAGGCAAGCATGCTTCGCATCCCTAATTCCATTCTGAAGCGTTGTAGTTGGTTGATGTTTGTCATTATTTCAATTGGTCCGAGATCAAACCAGAATCCTTTGCCGCCGTTTGACCTTAGGAAGTTGGCTCGACTTCTCCAATCACCCAACACTTCGAATGAGAACAAATGTTTAAATGTTGATTGTAATCGCCAGGAATCACAAACTTGTTACAAATCTTCCGGATCAGCATCGCTCCAACCTATATTCTTTAAAACCTGTTTTTCGCTCACATCACAGGCGATCTGTATCTTTAAGCCAAGCTGATCCATCAAATTTCGCATTCGCGAGAATCCATCAATTCGTTCGAGATCGTTTGTGAAACAACCGGAAATCTTGACCAGATCCAACTTCCATGCTTTCATGACATTCAACTCCGCATTGAATTGCGCTATGTTGTAACACATGTTGTCGAAACGCACACCAAGTTTGAACCCACGTTGATGAAGATAGTCACTGAGATCCGCCATTCCCTAAAAATTGTATTTGGATGAATTTTGGATTATTGAATTTGTGAATGGAGCTTAGCTGATGATATCATCCGGCGTGATTACGAATCAACTTTAAAGAACACTATCAACTTTGCGAACTTTCGCAAAATGTTCATTTGCATGCATTTCCACAAACCCCAAGATTGAAGTTGCGCTGTTTGCACTCATGAGGTAGTGACAGTAATATCATGATCCGCATTCGCTTGAAACAGTGGCGTAATGATAAACAAGTAGAAGTTCTATACCACGGTTAGATAAACGGGGCATCATCAGAATTCATAGGTCAATAACCAAATACCGACACTGTAGTGAGGTGCACTATTTTTCAATTCTATCCTTGAAGTGCTGCTTTGATACAGAACGGAAATCTCATTGTTATACTTGGCAAAAATTAAGAGAATATGAGTGAGGCATTGTATTAGGAGAATGTGAAAATGAATATGAAACATTCCGCGTAAAGTTCAGGATTATTTGCGTACACTTGTTTTGTGTGATTCTTAGCCAAAGCTTATGTGTCATTTTAACGAAAATATCCGTTCCAAAGCTGTGAAATCAATTTCCGGTAGTCATATTCAACGCCACGTAATGATTTCCATCTGAAACTTTGTTAAGACGTCCATTGTAGGGAGCAGTTAGGAATTAAAAGTATGTCGTACAGTGTTTTAAAAAATATCGATGTTGCAAAACTTTCTAGAAAAACACATTTTAAATTGGGTTTGGTATATTCGAACTCATAGGAAAGGATGATACCATAAGCAATTTCGCGAAACGTAGAAGTAAGGAAAGGACAAGCGAATTGTGAATATTGAAGTCCGGATTTGACAGAATTATTATAAATAACACGCTTTGAACACACCGTCATTGATAAATTATATAAGAATAGAAATAATGATGTTAAATGTATGTTTTACTTTGGTTAACAATCAAACATAACAGCTAGTAATTTTACTTTGTCTTGCTAAGGAGATACGTTGGTGTATTGCGTGATGGAGGACATTTGATCCATTGTGAAAAACGATTGAATATCGAATCCCTGGATAATACTGTTACTCAAATATGATACTGCATGAATATACACCATTTGGTCTACTAAGCTGATGGAACCCGTACGAAGCTTACTTTGTAAATTCAAATGAGGCATCGTATAATAAAGTGAATATTCACAACTTGCAATTAGTATGTTGAAATGTTTTGTGTTCACATAAATTATTGCAAAGTGATCTTGACAGTAGCTTCGTGTGGTTTTATACGCTGATGTTTTGGTTTATTTGCGGCTTTATTGATTGTGACCGGAGGTCACGCGAATTAATATCCGGTTGATCAATGGCACTCCAGTGTATTACTTTTGAGAGCTTGGATTTATTGAATGCCAGTAGTGGAAAATACCCTTTGTGACATGACTGCTGTCTTCTAAAGAATTTGGACCTACTCAACTAGAAATACTATCCAACTTTGTTGTTTTAACCTCATTCCGTGGAAGTCAACTATGGATGTACTTTACAAGCATATGATAGTTCAATGCTCCACAGATTTGAGAATGACAAAACCGTCCGATTAGGGAGGATCAATCAGTGATTTGTCCTGTATTAAATGTTGTCGTTCTTAGCTGATTAACTGTAAATTATTCAAAGTATTCTGTATTTGTGTAGTGATCATTTATGTTGTGTCACTGTATGAGGGGTGCGTGATCATGTCAACCGTATTCAGGGGTGCATACATTAAAAATTTGAGAACCGCTGCTCTACGGCATTGTCAAGCTAACAGCTCTTTTACCATAAGTTTCGAATATAAAATCGTGAACATGCTGCTGTAATTGAACATTAAATTTCCATCTGTCAAATCACACACAAACGCACCAAAGCAGAGAAATATTAGATTCACTATCAGAAATAAACTTACTGAGGGAAAATTCGGCATTACATAAGTCATTTTATCCACGGTATCATAGGTTTTCATACTATACCAACACGCGTCGACAATTATCATTCGATACCCAGCATCATGCAGGTTGCTCGAGATGAGCTTTTCGGCAATTCTTTTAATATTCCCTTCGCTAACACATCTGAGTGGATAGCGGGTGCAGTCGAACTGGCAAGTTGCTTCGCTCTCAGTGACGTAACCCATCACAGGTCTTGGATCGTCTTGTTGCTGCTCGCCCTGAGTACAATCCAGCAAGTATAAGCGATTGAGCAACAAAATTGCGAGAAAGTACGCGCAGTTAACGGAGTTCCAAATCATGAATTCTGAAACATGAAATCAAGTAATTACTTTGAATATGTTTGGGACCGATCGTGCATTCATAATCAGAAGACATTTGTAAGCAAATGGTTGAAGCAGTTTTTGGGTAACGATTTATTTGTAACGCAGACGCTTCGTCCGACTAGGTGTGTTAAATATACTTTAAAACCGACCAGTAGAATCTTGAATCAGGTTTTCAAATGTCTGACTTTTAAGACAGGGAAAACTATTCTTTCAACCCCGAGGCATTTTAGGGAAAAGACATTTTTATCAAACACAACGATAATCATCTACGAAATGCAAAGTGAAGGTTTTCATGGTGTTTACATAGAACAAACATATAGAAAACTTCACATCTAAATCAAGAAATTAGCAATTGTTTGGAAAATGTTTAGGACCGAACGTGCATTCACCATTCAATGAGATTTGAGTGCAATCGGTAAGATCAGTTTTTTTGGAAACGATTTACCACGGACTAATAATGTTAGTCAAACCGTGGGTGATAGTCAAGACAGGGTACATGATTACGTAGTAGTCAACCCCCCGCCTGGGATGTGACGTTACCGTCAAACAGATTATAGTAAGCCATCGCTGTTTCATATTTTGTGCGAATGACCATGATTAGTGGTCTATTTTCCTACTAGTGTGTATCCACATCAATCTAATGTAAGTTCACACGGTTAAGGTGAGTTGACACAGCGGCCCACATTCATAAAAAATAAATTACTAACGGGGCTAAGTTGAAGCTATTTTTATGAAAACAAATCAAATTAATTAGTAGGTATAAAGTGAATAACAACTTTTTACCAATCTGTTGTGGTGCTCACATCCCCATCCCTGTAAGGGATTACACTATTAAATAACATGTTGGGAATGAAAGTTGTGTAAATCAAATGTAGGGATAATGAATGTTGTTCGTTTGGATACCTAAGTCCATTGTTGCTTTAATCATCGCCATGTTAGTCAAGTCCACCATAAATGAGGTAGGGAATCCCAGAATTATATATCACGTACGGCTAGAAAATGGCACCCGCATTCAATCATTGAATACGGTATTTAGTCGGATAGGGTGCGTCCGTGTGTCAATTACTCAACACACTCTTGAAACAAGAGTCTTAGTGGATGTCTTTCGATAGACACAATTTTATATAAGTGAAGACTATCGCGCCATTTCCTGCTTTGGACAAAATTGCATAGACCAAGTTTTCCCAATCTTCCGGTGTAGGGAACATCGCTAAGACCCATCATCAGCTTGGTGGTATTATGATTAAATTTATCATACAGGTGAGTGAATAAAATCCAAAAATCCTGAAAATTCGAATTCAATTTCATATACAAAACGATCATGCTTAATCATGGAAACTTTACATTTGGATTTGAATAATCTTAATGTAAAATGGATATCAAAAATTAAATGATAGTCTAAAATATGCATTCGTTTATTTTTAGACAGAAGTCACTCACAAACTCACAGTGTGTTTCCGTTGAAATGATGCACTGAAGAATGTATTTTAAACTGGCAACAAATTTCTGCTAAATAGTGGCTCCTATCGGAAACGATAGGCACCGTTCAATATATTTGTGAATGCCAGAAATTTCATATCCGATTAAGTAGTTGATCACGTGTTTGCACATATATTTTTTGTGATTACAAAACAAAGGAAGGATTCACGGAAACTCTAATTTTAGTGCATAAGCCTTTGTGTTAATTTAATACACGTAATGAAATACACAAATATATTCAACCGGCATATTCATTACATTAAATATCTCATATTCAAAAATATTGAATGATCGTTCGAACATATTTGTACAGAATCTACTGAGAACGTTTTTTCAGCAAATTATTTGTCTTACTTAGATATTTTGAAATACTGCTATTATTATAATATATACGATTGTACTACGAATGGACGGGTGACATTTGGAATGTGTTCTCAAATGGAAATCGAGATTCGCTACATTAAAAAGACAGCGTTTCATAAAACGAAACAGCCCGACTCAACTGGAACATCAAGCTTACGACGGTATGCAGTCCTCTGCTGAATGTTGACAGTAACGATAATGAGGTAAGCTACGTTCAGTGAAGGAAAACAATGTTTGCTCCACCGTCGGTTGCAGATAATGGTTTTCACTACACCTACAAAGTGGGTGGTCAAGATCAATTACTTTTAAATTCGTAAGATGTTCATGTCTCTTCTGCGAACGTATTTGTACCACAATTGTGGTTTGATCCGTGGTCGAATTCCTGACTTCAACTCTAAATCTTTAAAAGGACAAATGTTCTCCAATCTGCAACTATGATAGAGGGCGTTTGGACTAAATAACGAGATATGTACTTGGGTTGAGCATTACATTCAATTACTGAATTGCCCATCATCTGTCAGTAAAATAATCACTGTCTCGGTACAGAGAAGTGGCTAACAGGTGAGGAATCTCGCGAATTTAATTTGCACACAGAACTGAGGCAATGTTGTCCCTTACCGCTTTTCTGTTCAACTATGTTGTAGATTTGATTATAAACCAGGCGATAACGGACTATCATGAGGTTCAAGTTTCAATGGATCTCTGGATCTTCGATCGCGATAAGGCTGATGATGTAGTTGTTTTCTGCGAGAATGCCGAAATGCTGCACTGTTGCGAAAATCGATCTTGGGATTAACGCAGCAAAATCAGTGGCGCATTTTATACCGTTACTCATACATCCATCAACTGAACCTCCATGGCTGAACGATCTAGTATGTACAGTTTGCAAATACCTCGGTTCAATTATGGTGCTCAGTGATCAAGCGAAAGATGAAGTGGAATAATTGTTGATCGTTCGCGGAATACGTTTTTGCAGTTGCAATTCAAAGGTGAACGATTGCCTCAATTTTCAACGAACGATAAAAGCAGGATTTGTCGATATCATAGTTTGTGATTCATCTGCTGTGAAACTTGCGCAGCATATCAAAGCTGATTGTTCCACTAAAGAGGAAGTCGGCTTTATCATATTGTGTTGGTCCACGGCCGTCGATATCTGCCATAGATGTAAAACGCAAATAGCAGTTTCCGTTGGTATTTATGTTTGCAGATAAATTCCACGCTGTGTTTACTCCCCATGTGGTCCAATAGAGTCAGCGCTGCATCTTAAGCAGGACATGGTTGTAAGATGTGATTACACCAAATAGACAAATAGCTATTATATCTCGGGAAATTTCTTGACTATACTTAGTACCCAGTTAAGCAATTCTATGCACGGAGTTATTCAACTTATCCTCCTTCCAGCCTGGATTTCAAATTGATACGCTGTTAATTGTGCAATAAATTGTAATTTCAGTTTGTTTAGAGAGTTTTCTAATTATGCTTCGCGACTACCCACTTCATTTTTACCTCAGATGAGGTTTCTTCTCGATTTAAGCATGGAGATGTTACTTTGGTATGACATGTTGCTTTGGTTTCAGTAGCGGTTTGATGTTTTTACAGAGTGGGGTTGCTGACCCCGCGTCTTACCCTCCTCCTTTTGCAGACGGGCTTGGGACCGTCCTCAGCGGAGTATTGTGATTGTGTAATCCGCAGGAAGCGGAAATTTAGAGTCAGGGTTTCCATCCCTTAGATGGACTGCCCTCCCAGTCTGACGTGCTTAATCTACCCGAAGCGAACTGGTTTTGAGGCGCCAGTCACCCGCCTATGCCCCTTCTCCTGTCAGTAGAAGAAGTTCCGCCACGAGCAGGCCAGGAGTTGGGCTTCGGTTGTCATAGGCTATTGGAGACGCACGCCGTATAGGAGCATTTTGTAGGTAGCGGGAGCTTATCCACACCACCACCCCCGGCTGTGACAACCTTGGGTAAAAATGAAGCAGACTGTTGAAAGCCCACCGAAAGCCAGTCAGAAGATGAATCTTCTGTCGATGAAAGCAACAACAAAGATTGCCCCATGGAACGTCCGTACGATGTACGAGACCGGAAATGGTGCAAAGTTCGCGAAAGAAATGCAAAGGTATGGTATACAACTGCTGGGAATATGTGAAAGTAGATGGAATGGATCTGGTAATTTGGTTTTGACATCCAGGGAACGGATTATTTTCTCAGGTCATGAAGATGAGAACCATAGTCATTCGGAAGGCGTCGCCATTATGTTATCCCCATTAGCTGCAGGCGCTCTCATTCGATGGGAACCCGATAACTCACGGATAATCACAGCCTGATTCAAGTCCAAGGGGTGAAATGTGACGGTAATTCAATGTTACGCGCCCACAAACAATGCTAGCCTTGAGTCGAAAAAAGAATTTTACGTGCGTCTGCAGTCTGTCCTAGACAAGACATCCAAGCGAGATATCAACATTTTGATGGGTGACATGAACGCGAAATTGGGTCCAGACAACACAGGGAGAGAATCTGTGATGGGTACGCATGCCCTAGGTGAAATGAATGAGAACGGTGAACTTTTCGCAGATTTTTGCTCGCTTAACGATCTGGTCATCGGAGGCAGCATCTTTCAACACCGAAACATCCACAAGGCCACCTGGACATCACCTGATGGTGTTACTGCCAATCAAATCGATCACCTATCGATTTCACGAAAATGGAGACATAGTCTCCTTGATACACGCGTAATGCGAGGTGCGGATGTTGCTTCAGACCACTACCTTCTAATGGCCAAAATTAAAATCAAGTTGAGAGCTTTCAGCGAAACCGGCATTCGGCCTAGTGTAAAGTACCACACGCAGAAACTAAGGGAAGAGCGTACAAGAGAGATTTTCTCAATCTCACTGAAAAACAGATTCGAATCGCTCAACAACTTAACCCCTGAACTCCCAATAAATGAACACTGGACCGCTCTGAAAGACTGTTGGCAAGACACTTGTAAGCACGTAATTGGCAGACGGGTAAAGAAAGACAAAGAGTGGATCTCGAGTGAGACTTGGACACTGATCAACTCGAGAAGGCAGCTGAAACAACAGATCCTCCGGTGTAAGGACACCAAGCAGAAAAACCAACTGATCGAACAATACGGCTCCCTAAATAAAGACGTGAAACGAAGTGCCAGAAGTGACAAGAGGCGGTTCTATGAAATGCTGGCAACAGAGGCGGAAAATGCAGCAGAAAAGAGAGACCTGAACACCGTCTACAACATTACCAGAACCTTATCAGGAAGGAAAATGCCTTACGGCAAAATAATAAAGGACGGTGAAGGTAACCTTATCAGTCAGGAATCGGTGCAAAGAAAGCGATGGATGGAGCACTTCAAGGAACTCCTAAATCGACCAGCACCCACTTCAGTCACTGACATCCCACCTGCAGCAAATTTGCTAGACGTAAACACCGACCCCCCGGTCGAAATGAAATCCTTTTTGCCTTAAAATCGCTAAAGAATGGCAAAGCACCAGGTCCAGATGGGATTCCACCAGAAGCTCTGAAGGCTGATTTGGACACCTCGGCTGATATGTTACTTCCTCTGCTGCAGAAAATCTGGTCAGAAAGACGGGTCCCAAATGATTGGAAGAGAGGTCATTTGGTCAAACTTCCTAAGAAAGGGGATCTGAGGCTATGCAAAAACTGGCGAGGTATCATGCTGCTCTCAGTCCCTAGTAAAGTACTTACACGCATCATCCTTATGCGTTTGCGCGACGCTATCGACCAAGTGTTACGGCCAGAGCAATCAGGCTTCAGAAAACAAAAGTCTGGTATCGACCAAATTGCGACCCTCCGCATAATAATTGAACAAAGCATTGAATGGCAATCGCCTCTTTGCCTCAACTTCATAGATTTTGAGAAAGCCTTCGACAGTGTGGACCGTGAATTCATATGGAAGCTTTTGCCACACTATGGGGTCCCACCGCTGTACATGGACCTCATAAAGCAGCTGTATGAAGGTGCCTCCTGTCAGGTAATTCACAACGGAAGACTGACCGATCCATTTGCAGTTGAGACTGGCGTCCGCCAGGGATGCCTGTTGTCCCCAATGATTTTTCTGTTGGTAATAGACTGGATAATGAAACAGACAGTAAAAGGTGAGAGGAATGGTATCGATTGGAAGGAATCCGAGCATTTGGAGGATCTGGAATACGCTGATGATGTCTGCTTGATATCACGTGACCCCCAACGTCTTCAGAGAAAGACCGATAGACTAGCACACTTTGCTTCATATGCAGGACTACGCGTGAATACCGAAAAAACAGAAGTCCTCCGTGTGCTAACTGATGAGCACCCATCAATCACCATCAATGGTGAAGCAGTCAAAGACGTCACGCAATTCGTCTACCTCGGCAGCATTGTTTCAATTAGTGGTGGCACGGACGAAGACATAGTTGTCAGAATCGGCGAAGCAAGATACGCGTTCATAGCTTTGAAACCCATTTGGGAGTCGAAGGTTCTATCAAACCGCACGAAACTCCGTATATTCGGAAGCAACGTCAAATCCGTGCTACTCTATGGATCGGAAACCTGACGAGTGACAGCAAAAATTCTGGCCGCTTGCAATCATTCCACAATAATTGCCTTCGTCGAATTATTGAGATAAAATGGCCAGAAAAGATAAGAAATCAAGACCTGTTGCAGATTGCTGCTGAGGATCCGATCGCCCAGTATATTAGTAGAAGAAAGTGAAGATGGATTGGGCACACTTTGCGGAAACCTCATGATGACATCAGGCATCATGCTCTGGTATGGAACCCACTCGAGAAAAGACGGGTCAGACGCCCAAGGCTATCTTGGAAGCGCTAGTGCGAAGAGGAAATCCGCAAGTGTGGACTTAACTGGAACGACATCAAACTGGCTGCTATGGACAGACCAAAGTGGAGAGAAGTGGCCCTATGTTCCTCCAGGAACTCAAGAGTTTAAGTCAAGACTACTTACTAGTACCAAATACTTAGAAATATTCACAAAGTCTATTACAACTGTTCACATTGGAAGCAATTGACTCTAGTTTCGCGTTTATTTGAGCTCATCAACAGTGCATATCTTGTCTTTGGTCTTATTTGATCACAAGACTGAGCTGCAATCCACCGTTTGACCGATCGTGATTAAGCCTTTATCCATGTTTCTCCAGACTGGCACATTTGAGAAGCGTCATATCCCCGACCAGTCGAGAAGGAGCCAGCAACATTTCTTGTGTTCGTCCAATCGATCTGATCTCCTTGTGAGGACTTCCCGTTAGAAAGAGTGTTAGCTAATACCGATTAAATCGGACGGGCATTGTTGTTCCAGTGTGTTTGGAGTGTATGTTCGTTATGTTTTGTGACCATTTAATGTTGGCGATTCGATGTGTAATCTTATGAAAATGTGTCCGATCCGAATTTGTTGAAACAATTACGAATCAGTAAACGTAACACGAAAACGTGACCTATTTTAACATGTGTTTTGTCCAACCAAGCTGTACAATCGATAAAAGATGATGAAAGAGATGCTCATGCAAATGTTTGAAAACACACGAGTTTGAGCCACATAACTTTGGCACTTTACCTCCAGTTTGGAATTTTTCCTGCTAAGTTTTCAAGATTAAATATTCAAGAATTTATGGTATGAAAATCTTCTAGCTGTACAACACCACAGGATATTCATATAAGTACAATAATATAAATACACTAAAATTGAGGCATTAGGAAGATTGACAGTATTGTTGTTAGAAACAAATGTCATGTAATGTCTCGGTATAATGGAAAAAATATTCGTTTGGATAAAGATCATGTTATATAAACGGGATGCAGGGTGGAATTACTACGCATAAATGTATCCAATTTGTTCCTAAAAATCCTGTCACTAGATGATTGGGCAACATCTGACGGTAGGTAGTTCTATAGTAAACAAACGCGGATTGAATAGAAGAACCGACGACAGTTCCGGTGAGAATGTGGAATCCCGAATGCCAGTGAGTGAGTACGTTTGGCATGGCTTGACCGTAGGCGAAATAGATCTTTCCGAGAGTGCATCTTTGAATTCATTATATTATAAGTTAGGATTAGATCAAATAGAACCCGTCTGTGAGGCAGGGTATCCAAATTAAGATGAACCAGTCGATCCTTATAAGCGGAGACAGTCAACCATTTGAGTTACTCTGCCATAAATCATCTAAAGAAGCTTGATGTCCTTTTGTAGCGTGTTGCCAAAGCTTGCACTGATTAATCCAAGAGTTGTTTAATACACGTATTTATGATCATGGGGAATGTTTCACGGGGATAACCTACTAAAATACACTGAAGCATACGTAGCACGTGGCTAGCTCGGTTGTACACTGCTTCGCATTACCTGCTTTTCTTAAGACATCCAGTAATCCGTACACAGAGGTCCTTCTCTTTTGTTGTCCATTCCAGTTGTTTCTAACCAACGATGTTTAAGAATGGGACATCTTTGCCTATTTTCAAAATTATACACTTTCTGAAGTTGAATGGAAGTTTGTTCCGCTCTGACCAGCTGTTTAATATATCCAAATCGCTTTGTAAGCGCAAACAATCCAGTCTTGAGGCGATTCGCATCCAAATTTTAACATCATCCGCAAAGAAAAACATTTGACTGCAACAAGTTTTGGAAGGTCGTTAATGTAGAGAAAAAAGAAAACCGGACCATGTACCGGAACTTGTAGAACGCCGCTAGTGACTCCGATTTCCTCAGACATCACACCATCGATACGTACACTTGCCTTGCAATCAAGAAGGTAAATTTTCAGCTAGGTAAGAAGGCTCCCATTAATACCAACATCATGCAGCTTACTCACGAGTATTGAATGGTCAACGCGATCAAACGACTTTGATATGTGCAAGTAACACGCATGCACGCACCCCGCATCATCCACTACCTGGGTCCAGTCATCCTGTGTCTCCATTATGTTAGTCAAGTAAGAACGAGACTTCCGAAATACATGTTTCTCTCTAGACAACAATTTTTGGGCTTCAAGATGACTCACAATTCTTTCATACACAATTCGTTTCCAAACGTTTGAGATCACGGGATGAAGTGTAACAGGGCGGTAATTCGCTGGGTCAGAACGAGTTCCACATTTGTAGATGTGTGTTATGATTCCTCTATTTCAGAAAGTCGGTAAAACAGATCTGTCACAAATTGATATTTTTCCAAACGTTGATACGCGAAAAATTTCTTCTTTGAATGAATAATGAAGAAGTGAGCTTTAAAAGATTCCTTGAACAACGCAAATTCCCAAGTAAATCTTTCGTAGAAAAATATCCTCATCGGATACAAAATTGCGTTATAACTTGCTGACGTTTTGTGATTATATGAATCAATGGAATTTGCAAGAAAATTATCGCCAAAGAAGTTAGCTAACTTGATGATAAAATGTTCGCGAGAGTCAACACAAATTTTATGAATACCAATCACTGCACATCTTATTCCTCAACTACATGTATATTCTTGCTTTAAAATGAGAAATCTTAATCTGCATTTGAGGAGAATGAGAATGTTAATTTTGCGTTAAATTATAAAAGCTTGGTTCGCAAGCATCACAACTGCAGTGATAAAGCAACCGTTAAAATTGGATATACTTGAATGGCCGGACTTGAATGCAATTATCGTATTTGCATTGTATTCTAGCCCAGACATGCAACCACAAACCGGTTTGGTGCCGTTATCACTCATTGGGTTGGGAAACTTCTGTCAAATTCGCGCGTTCTACAACATAGTGAGATAAGTGAACCATGGGTAAAACTCGATACGCAGCATCATCAGATTTCTTCGGCCAATCACCAAACTACACACGATAGTGCGGTGCACTTTCTTTTCAATGTTATCAGTGAAAGGAAGCGTTGATACCGAACAATGATACCTCATAGTTATACGTGCCAAACATTTAGCGATTCTGATTGAGGTATATTAAAATAAAAATTTTCAAGTTTTAACCCAACTTTACCGACGCGAGCAATATCCCTGGCGATTCAGAATATTGTTCCTGTTCGAATACTGTTGAGAGGATCACATTATTTCGAATTGACTGATAGTTTTTCTCAACACTATCAGATCGAAACTCGTTCAACCGTACTACTTTTATCCAACTCTTTCGTATTTTGCCGCTTGGATCGCGTCACTCCGATCCAACGCATCCACTCCACCAGTAGCTACCGATCGATAAACAACTGCACCGCTAAGTGCACTGACTCATCACTCGTTGGATTGTAACAATTACGCGAAGGATGACCTCGATGACCCAGATAAAGAAGGCAGCACATGATGCGTGTCAAATGTGTAACAAAGGGGTAAGCGCCAAATCCAACGTAGTTAAATGTTTTGGCTGTTTGGGTGAAATACATACGAAATGTGATGAAGCCATAACTGAAGAAGTGATATCTTTTATTAACAAGGTTGCTAAGTATGTTTTGCATGTCGAAGTAAACAGCCTAGCGATACGACTTCAAATACTCCTGATGAGGCAAAGCTGGATTCTGGAATAGAGATTTTGAAAAATTACTATCTCAAACTTGAGCAAACTTTTAAACCGCCTTTGGTAGATACACTTGCCAACGCCAAAGATGGACCTAATGAACCCTGTTTACCTAGGTCCTCATCTGGTAAAATTGTGAACACTTTTTTCAGGACTACCTGTCGTCTAGTTGCTAGATCCGAGTTCCCCCAGAAACGCAATGTTACCGCTCATTTTACTAAGACAGATATCGATCTCAGTCTAACGTGCACAAATATCCCGGAATTGACAGATTCACTTTTTTCAGAAAGAAAAGCACATGAGCACAATGAATGGACTAAGCTCTGTACACACATGGGCTTGAAAGAATCGGTACCAACATCGATGACGCGCTTAACCCGGCATAAACACTCCCCTTATGTAGACCAGCCGCGCCTATTAAGGGTAACATTGCGAACTGAATATGAAATGGAAGAAGTCCTCCTTAATGCATATCTTCTCAGTGCTTGTACCGGTTTGACCTGCCGAGTACAAGCCGACATACCTTGGTGGGAAAGGAAAGGTCAATCTACTTGTCGAGACCACTATACTTCACGTAGTTTAATATTCCTCGGTGTCCCCGAACATGTTGATGTAGTATCAGCATCGGAATCAAAGCAACATTCAAGATTCAAGATTCAAGAATTTATGGTCACAAAAAGCACATAGCTTCACAATTACCATATCATAGTAAATATACGTTCAGGAAATAGGTATAAAATGAACATGTAACCTCAAGTATAGTAAAGTTGTATAGTTACCATGAATCAATACGCAGGTGTCGTCAAATCGTTATGCAACAAATAAGTATCCAAATTTCGAATAAACGTTTCGATGCTGTGAGAGATGACAAGCGTTTCAGGGAGGGAATTTCAAAGGAAACAGACACGTACACAATAAAAAATATCGGCGACAGCTGATACGGGAGTGGGGAATTTGCAGTGTCGCTGAGTGGCGGCGTGTATGACGTGAATCACGGTATTCGAATAAATGTTTTAAGGGATGATGTGGGGTATTTAATATTTTATATGTTAGTATCACATCGCTTCGAAGGCTTCTTTGGAGGGGAGTGGGGAGCCTCAGTTTTTGCAATCGTTCCTCGTACGCTAGTTTACGGAAACCTCTTACGAGTTTGGTTGCGCGATGGTATATTTTGTCAAGCAATATTATATCCTTCTTTAACCACGGAGTCCAAGCTTGTGATGCATGTTCCATGGTTGGAATAATATAGGCGTTCATGATGGTGGGCAAAGTTCTAGGCGAGCAGGTTCTGAAGATCCGTCGCAGCATACCTTGGAGCTTGGAAGCACGCTTGTAGATAATCTCACAATGCAGGCCGTTCTTCAGGCTGCCGCATACCCAGACTCCAAGATCCCTTTCCGATTCTGTCCAGCTCAAAATAGTCTGCTCAAAGCGATACTGGTACTGAAATGGCTTACCAATTTGCAACACCTCTCATTTTTGGATATTGAATGGCAAATTATTCTGTACCGGCCATTCGTGTAGAGCATCTAGATCACGTTGCAGCTGTACACAGTCCGCAATTCTTTTTATCTGGGTCCAAAGTTTAATGTCATCAGCAAAAAGAATCACCTTGCATGCGAGCGTATCTGGTAAGTCGTTGATGTAAGCCAAGAAAAGTACTGACCCGGGGACTGAACCTTGCGGTACGCCACTAGAGGCATCAATAGCCTGTGATAGTACCCCGTTGATTCGAACGATCGCCTTACGCCCACTGAGGTAACTTTCAAGCCATATAAGCAGCTGTCCGCTGATACCCATCTGCTTCAGCTTTTGTAATAGTCGAAAGTGATCAACTCGCTCGAAAGCTTTAGACATGTCCAGATAACAAGCGTGGATGCTAGCTCCTTCGTCAAACGCTTGGGTCTAGTCATTTGAAACCGTCAACAGGTTTGTCAAGCATGAGCGAGATTTACGAAAACCATGCTGCGCTACAGATAGCATATTTTGTTATTCCAGGTGATGAACTATATTTTCTGTCACTATCCGCTCTAGAACTTTGGATATCACAGGAAGTAGGGTGACAGGACTTTAGTTTGCGGGATCTGAACGTCTACCGCCTTTGTAGATAGGTGAAATTACCCCTGTCTTCCACTCTGTTGGCACCACTCCTTCAATTAGAGAATGTTTGAACAATTCAGACAAAGGTTCACACAGCTGCTGGTCACAGGATTTTAGTATAGTCGGAGTGATCCCATCCGCTCCAGGGGATTTCCTAGGGTTCATTCAACACAAAAGTCGTTGTATAATCACTGGATTTATCTCGATCTCAGTCAGCTGTTGCGTCACTATTGATGGCGGTAATTCTTCAGTCGATCGAATCGCTAACGGACTAAATACTTCAGCATAAAATTGAGCGAGAGCATCAGCTGTTTCCTTTGCTGAGACCGTTAGTTCATTGACAGTAAGAACAGGAAATTACCGATGGTTCCGCGCTTCACGAACATCGGCAATCCAAAATTAAAATTTAGGATTTACATCCATTTTCAAAGATAGAAAGCGATGGTAATTTTGCTTGTCTTCTTTAATGAGAGTGTTTACTTTTTTGCGAATTCCGCGAAATTGTTGCCACGACTCATCAGTCTTCGTATTTCCGTGTTGAAACCAAGCAGAGTTCCTTTGCCCGATCCATTTTTTCGTGCGACTACGAAGCTTAAAGCGAAAGTCGCTTAACCTTCGTTCATTAACAAATCGCGAATTTTGATATATGTTTGACTGAAGTCTTTCTGTGATTGCGGTGCAATGTGCGGTGCAATATGATCTGAAGCAATGGTTATACACTGCCGATGCTATTGGATCTCGTGATTTCATTGTCGTTGACACTTTAAGAATACCTAGATCCTCTGACTACAAAGGCAATGGGCTCAGTCCTCTGAAAATCACTTTCCTAACGACTGAAATGGCTATCGCTATGAATACCAAATGGAAATCAAACCGCTCAAAACTTCTACCAGGCGTGAGACTAAGCGTGCTCAAGCGTATTCCCTCACTGAAACCCAGAGAACCATCGCAACCACAACCTGATTGCAATCTTGTTACTGACAGCCAAAATGTTACCCCCAAACAACGAAAAGGGTCCGGCTCATCGCGAGTCGGACCCATAGCTACAGTACACGATTCGACATTGTGTAAGATAAACACGATCAAGTGCATATATACAAATGCTCAGTGTTTAACTAACAAATTAGCTGAACTATGTGAGCTTTGTGATAGACTTTCACCCGATTTGGTTGCAGTTACAGAGACTCGGTTCCAGCCCTGTATGACTGATGCTGAGCTTTTGATCCCGAAAATGTCACTACTCCGTTGCGATTGCGATCGAAGATCTGGTGGTGAAGTTGCAGTCTACTATCACGAACGTTCAGCGCAGTGTAACGTCATCGATCATCCTGACCTCAGCCTTCCTGATAAGATGTGGTGTTCAGTAAAACTAGTCAATGGAGATAAATGTACGATCGGCATCATTTACCGCTCGCCATCATCCGGAAGCTCATTTAATGATAAGCCAATCGAATCCTTGCAACACATTACAAGATCCCAGAATGTGCAATTGCTGATCATTGGAGATTTTAATCTCCCGCATCTGTTTTTAAGAGGTGAGCACTCCCTGCATTCGATTCAACATAAATTCAAGGAAGTTATATAAATTGCTTCACTGCACAATCCCGTTAACCAGCCAACTCGCTTGCGGGGTCTTGAACAACCTTCAACCCTTGACCTTGTCTTAACGCCTGAGGCAACCGCGGTAGAGGAAATACAATACCTGGCACCACTGGAAAAGAGTGATAATGTGGTGCTTTTGTTTGATTATGTATGTGGTGCGGAACGATCGAGTGAACAGACGAAAGTCATAAGGAAAATACAATTTGAATCCTTAAATATCAGTCTCCGGGATGCACACACTCATGAGTTTGATTCAATGGATTCTGGCTCATATTACAATTCGTTTCTAAATTATCTGAATTTGAAGATTTACGAAAACTTGATTTTTGTACCATACAAATGCAGCTACAATAACCAGTTTGTTATTCAGAGTAGAACTATTAAATGGTTAGCTGACAAGCGAGAGTATTGGGTAACTCTTAAGAAGTTTGGTACGGAAGAAACTCGGAAGCGGTTCTGTAAGATACGAAATCAAGTCACGACTCTTGTAAGAGAAGATCGCATGCAATTCCAATGGAACTTGCTTAAGAGAATGGAAAAGAATCCTAAGCTTCTCTACAAGATAGTCAATGAACGATCAAAGTTCAAACCAGGTGTATTCTCTGTACTATCAACTAATGGATTGACCCAAACTGCCCAAAATAGCGCCGATGCTTCAGCAAGGTTTTACTCATTTGTCTTCGATCCCAAGCGTTGTATCCCATATCAAGTTTCACCAAATTTGCCACATTTCGAATTACTAAGTGAAATGACTATCAACGAATACATGGTTTGGCGGGAACTTTGTCAACTAAACGAAGAGAAGTCCCCAGGCGCAGACAAAATTACCCCCGCCATACTCCGCAGGTGTCGCGTTGCTTTGACTGCTCCTCTCACTCGCATATTCAATCTCATATTAAATGAAGCAAACATACCACGGCAATGAAAAGCAGGGATGAGAACTCCTATTAATAAAGGCGGTAGCCGTTTAGACACAGCAAACTATAGACCGGTAACGGTACTTCCGGTGATCTGTAAATTAATGGAACGCATTGTGACCGCGCGCATAAGTGAACATTTAAAAAAACAAAAAAAATTGACCACAGCACAAGACGGTTTTCGAAGAGATCGTTGCTGTTTATCTAACCTTCTTACAACGTTCTAGGATTGGACCAAGGCACTAGATGAAGGTGAAACTGTACATGCATGCTACATCGATATTTACAAAGCTTTCGATAGAGTCAACCATGGCATCTTAATCGAAAAGCTCGAATCGTATGGAATACCGGGAATGTTTCTAAATTGGATAAGGGACTATCTTACTGATATACACGTTCAAGTTCGCGTTGGCAGCACCTTATCTAGAAAAATAGACGTCATGAGTGGAGTTCCGCGAGGCTCGGTGCTTGGACCTATTCTATTCTTGGTGTATATGAACGATATAGTAGAGAATATTGGAAGCAACTTGATACTATTTGGCGATGACATTAAAATTTGGAAACGTGTCAGGACAGTTAATGACTGTATGGTATTACAACGGGATCTAAGCATCTTATTTCGTTGGTCCCAGTTAAATGAGTTACCATTTAACACTGCGAAATGTAAAATGCTGCAGCTTGGAAAATCTGTGCACCACATGTATCAGCTTGGCACGCAAAATCTCGTCTGGACCACCGCAGAAAATGATCTCGGTATCTGGGTTTCGTTAAAGCTTAAGCATGGACATCATTGCCGGTTGGTGTACAATAAATCTTGCCGTATCTTGAGTCTTCTCAAAAGATTATTCCGAATTTTTACGCCCGAAACCCTACCTTGTGTAATTAACACGTATATACGTCCCGTTATGGAATATTCCGTCCAAGCCTGGGTACCATGGCTGAGGAAGGATATCGAACTACTCGACAGGATTAATCATTGTGCTACAAAGTTGGACTTCCGGTACAAAAATTTGCCTTTCACAGAGCGCATGATAAAACTAAACCTGCACGATTTTACCCAACGGCGGATACGTAATGACCATATGGTGACATTCGAAATCCTGCATTCTGTAAAACCATCCCCACGAACACTTACTAAAGCCCAATGACCTTACTCGAACACGAACACATTCAAAGGCTTTAAGCATTCCGAATTCTCGATTGGATATACGTCGTAATTTTTTCTCGGTTAGAGCTTGTTTCACTTGGAACTATCTGCCTGAAGAAATCACACGATCAGATACTGTTGAGGTTTTCGCTTCCAAACTCGATGAGTTTTATCAGAGAGGACAGCAACCAGGATAATCACCTTTCAAGCAACGACCTTGATAATGAGTCGCACAACGCTCACACGGATAGACTGTACTTGGTCGATCGGTTTAAGTTGCATTAGTCATACACATGTGTGGACAACCGATAGACATTAATGTTCTAATGTAGATTCGCACTGTTCAGTCATTTAAAAAGCTACGGAGCATGACACCATCATGCGCTTGTGATGTAACTCTCTTGTCGACATCGACTGAGTGAAGCCAAAAACAGGTGTAGAAAGATTCGCGAAATATCCTTTACAGTTCAACTTATTAACCAACTTCCGATTCGTATAGCCAACAAGAAACAAACATAATCTTTTCGAATTTTTATTTGGAAACCTTTTCCATTTTGTTCACCAGATACATTGAAACTTCTCCGGGTGGAAGGGCAAAATACATAGATTCCGAAACTCGGATTCGCTTTCTCTCATTTTTACGGAACACGTCAACGAAATAGTAGTAATTGTGATTTTGGCGAACATTGTCCGCGTACAACTCAAACATGTTAATCAGCTCAGTATGCTCCACGTTGTCTGTATTCCACAATAGGAGTGCATATTCATCACGGTTTCCAGTCAGTCTGCGTGACCAAAACTGAAAATAGTGAGATGAAACGTTATTGAAGATTATTGAAGAATGTTTACTGAAAATATCCAAGTAAATGACTCGTTTCTGAGTATCAGGTAAAGAGAGTGCGATCACCATCTGTATGACTTGACGAAAGTTACAGATGTGAAGTTCAACTTTCGATTGGACAGTCCAAGTTCCAAATTATATGTGAATGAATCTTTATAATAAAATGCATAATCTTGAACTCCACCATATTTGGATGTTGAATGCGTGGAAACAAAAGTTTAGAAGTTATCCTAAGTACGTTAGCACTTAATCACTAAAAATCAATCATTCCACACACCGAGCGAGGCTACTGTTACAAGACATAACCGTTACAATACCCCGTGTATTGAAATAAAAATGAAAGATAAACGACAAATGACGAGTAACTTACCTTCACCGCATGATGGCTATGGATGGTCATCGGCACCACTCCGCCAATATCTTGATTTATCCGAATACATCGTTCATTGCTCAACAAATCGATTGATTTTTCGTCAAGTTCATCCAGCTCACCGGTTAACATTATTGGCGAGGCAAGCATGCTTCGCATCCCTAATTCCATTCGGAAGCGTTGTAGTTGGTTGGTGTTCGTCATTATTTCAATTGGTCCGATATCAAACCAGAATCCTTTCTCACCGTTTGACCTTAGGGAGTTGGCTTGATTTCTCCAATCACTCAAATCTTCGTTTGTGAACAAATTTTCAAGTGTTGAATGCAATCGCCAGGAATCACAACCATTCAACAAATCCTCAGGATCAGCATCGTTCCAATCTACATTCTTTACAACGTGATTTTCGCTCACATCACAGGCGATCTGTATCTTTAAGCCAATCTGATCCATCAAATTTCGCATTCGCGAGAATCCATCAATTCGTTCGAGATCGTTTGTAAAACAACCGGAAATCTTGACCAGATCCAACTTCCATGCTTTCATGACATTCAACTCCGCATGGAATTGCGCTTCGTTGTAACACATGTTGTCGAAACGCACACCAAGTTTGAACCCACGTACATGGAGATAGTCACTGAGATCCGCCATTCCCTAAAAATTGTATTGGGATAAATTTTGAATTATTGATTTTGTGAATGGAGCTTAGATGATGATATCATCCGGCGTGATTACGAATCAACTTTAAAAAACACACTATCCATTTTGCGAACATCATTTAAGCTACAGAAAGACATGCTCGACTGATGAATGCTCAGAAAACTTGCAATTATATTTGTGGTGTAATTTCTCATTCGAAAAAATGTCAAAATAAACATGACAATAGATATTCTGACATTACAGCATTACTTTCGCAAAATGCTCATTTGCATGCATTTCCACAAACCCCAAGATCGAAGTTGCGTTGTTTGCACTCATGAGGTAGTGACAGTAATATCATGATCCGCATTCGCTTGAAACAGTGGCGTAATGATAAACAAGTAGAAGTTCTATACCACGGTTAGATAAACGAGGCATCATCAGAATTCATAGGTCAATAACCAAATACCGACACTGTATGTGAGGTGCACTATTTTTCAATTCTATCCTTAAAGTGCTGCTTTGATACAGAACGGAAATCTCATTGTTATACTTGGCAAAAATTAAGAGAATATGAGTGAGGCATTGTATTAGCAGAATTTGAAAATGAATGTGAAAAATTCCGCGTAAAGTTCAAGATTATTTGCGTACACTTGTTTTGTGTGATTCTCAGCCAAAGCTACTGTGTGATTTTAACGGAAATATGCGTTCCAAAACTGTGAAATCAATTTCCGGTAGTCATATTCAACGCCACGTAATGTTTTCCATCTGAAACTTTGTTATGACGTCCATTGGAGGGAGCAGTTAAACCTGAAAGTATCTCGTACAGTGTTTTAAAAAATATTGATGTTCCAAAACGTTCTAGAAAAACACATTTTAAGATTGGGTTTGGTATATTCGAACGCATCATAAAGGATGATAGCATAAGCAATTTCGCAAAACGTAGAAGTAAGGAAAGGACAAGCGAAGTGTGAATATTGAAGTCCGGATTTTACAGAATTATTATAAATAACACGCTCTGAAAACACCGTCATTGATAAATTATGTAAGAATAGAAATAATGATGTTAAATGTATGTTTCACTTTGGTTAACAATCAAACATAACAGCTAGTTATTAGACATAACATAACATAACAGCTAGTAATTTTACTTTGTCTTGCTAAGCAGATACGTTCGTGTACCGCGTGATTGAGGACATTTGATCAATTGTGAAAAACGATTGAATATCGAATCCACGGATAATACTGTTACTCAAATATGATACTGCATGAATATACACAATTGGTCTACTAAGCTGATGGAACCCGTACGAAGCTTACTTTGTAAATTCAAATGAGGCATCGTATAATAAAGTGAATATTCACAACTTGCAATAGTATGTTGAATGTTTTGTGTTCACATAAATTATTGCAAAGTGATCTTGACAGTAGCTTCGTGTGGTTTTATACGCTGATGTTTTGGTTTATTTGCGGCTTTATTGATTGTGACCGGAGGTCACACGAATCATTATCCAGTTGCTCGATGGCACCTAATTGTATTTTTTTTTTGACAGCGTGGATTTATTGAATGCCAGTGGTGGAAAATACCCTTTGTAATATGACTGCTGTCTTCTAAAGAATTTGGACCTACTCAACTAGAAATACTATCCAACTTTGTTGTTTAACCTCATTCCGTGGAAGTCAACTATGGATGTACTTTACAAGCATATGATAGTTCAATGCTCCACAGATTTGAGAATGACAAAACCGTCCGATTAGGGAGGATCAATCAGTGATTCATCCTGTATTAAATGTTGTCGTTCTTAGCTGATTAACTGTAAAAATGTTTCAAAGTATTCTGTATTTGTGTAGTGATCATTTATGTTGTGTCACTGTATGAGGGGTGCGTGATCATGTCAAACTTATTCAGGGGTGCATACATTTAAAAATTTGAGAACCGCTGCTCTACGGCATTGTCAAGCTAACAGCTCTTTTACCATAAGTTTCGAATATAAAATCGTGAACATGCTGCTGTAATTGAACATTAAATTTCCATCTGTCAAATCACACACAAACGCAAAAAAGCAGAGAAATATTAGATTCACTATCAGAAATAAACTTACTGAGGGAAAATTCGGCATTACATAAGTCATTGTATCCACGGTATCATAGGTTTTCATACTATACCAACACGCGTCGATAATTATCATTCGATACCCAGCATCATGCAGCTTGCTCGAGATGAGCTTTTCGGCAATTGTTTTAATATTCCCTTCGCTAACACATCTGAGTGGATAGCGGGTGCAGTCGAACTGGCAAGTTGCTTCGCTCTCAGTGACGTAACCCATCACAGGTCTTGGATCCTCTTGTTGCTGATCGCCCTGAGTACAATCCAGCAAGTATAAGCGATTGAGCAACAAAATTGCGAGAAAGTACGCGCAGTTAACGGAGTTCCGAATCATGAATTCTGAAACATAAAATCAAGTAATTACTTTGAATATGTTTGGGACCGATCGTGCATTCATAATCAGAAGACATTTGTAAGCAAATGGTTGAAGAAGTTTTTGGGTAACGATTCATTTGTAACGCAGACGCTTCGTCCGACTAGGTGTGTTAAATATACTTTGAAACCGACCAGTAGAATCTTGAATCAGGTGTTCAAATGTCTGACATTTAAGAAAGGGAGAACTATTTTTTCAACCCTGAGGCATTTTAGGGAAAAGACATCTTTATCAAGCACAACGATAAGCATCTACAAAATCCAAAGTGGAGGTTTTCATGGTGTTTACATAGAACAAACATATAGAAAACTTCACATCTAAATCAAGAAATTAGCAATTGTTTGGAAAATGTTTAGGACCGAACGTGCATTCACCATTCACTGAGATTTGAGTGCAATCGGTAAGATCAGTTTTTTGGAAACGATTTACCACGGACTAATAATGTTAGTCAAACCGTGAATGATAGTCAAGACAGGGAACTTGATTACGTAGTAGTCAACCCCCCAACAGGAATGTGACGTTACCGTCGAACAGATTATAGTAAGCCATTGCTGTTTCATATTTTGTGGGAATGACCATGATTAGTGGTCTATTTTCCTACTAGTGTGTATCCACATCAATCTATTGTAAGTTCACACGGTTAAGATGAGTTGACACAGCGGCCCACATTCATAAAAAATAAATTACTAACGGGGCTAAGTTTAAGCTATTTTTATGAAAACAAATCGAATTAATTAGTAGGTATAAAGTGAATAACAACTTTTTACCAATCTGTTGTGGCGCTCATATCCTCATCCCTGTAAGGGATTACACTATTAAATAACATGTTGGAAATGAAAGTATGCAACAATTAGTGTAAATCAAATGTAGGGATAATGAATGTTGTTCGTTTGGATACCTGAGTCCATTGTTGCTTTAATCATCGCCATGTAAGTCAAGTCCACCATGACTGAGGTAGGGAATCCCAGAATTATATATCACGTACGGCTAGAAAATGGCACCCGATTAGAATCATGGAATATGGTATTTAGTCGGATAGGGTATGTCCGCGTGTTAATTTCTCAACACACTCTCGAAACAAGAGTCTTAGTGGATGTCTTTCGGTAGACACAATTTTATACAAGTGTCCTGCTTTGGACAAATTAGCATAGACCAAGAGCTTTCAATCTTCCGGTGTAGGGAACATCTCAAAGACCCATCATCAGCTTGGTGGTATTATGATAAAATCTATCGAAGAGGTGAGTGATAAAAATACAAACATCTCAAACATTCGAATTCAATTTTATATAGAAAACGATCATGCTTACTCATAGAAACTTTACATTTTGATTTATATAATCTTAATGTGAAATGGATATCAAAAATTAAATGATAGTCTTTTCAATATAATCTAAAATATGCATTCGTTTATTTTTAGACAGAAGTCACTCACAAACTCACAGTGTGTTTTCGTTCAAATGATGCACTGAAGAATGTATTTTAAACTGGCAACAAATTTCTGCTAAATAGTGGCTCCTATCGGAAACGATAGGCACCGTTCAATATATTTGTGAATGCCAGAAATTTCATATCTGGTTAAGTAGTTGATCACGTATTTGCACATATATGTTTGTGCAATCTCGATTAGAAAACAAAGGATGGATTCACGGAATGTCTCATTTAAATGCATACGCCTTAGTGTGAATTTAACTTACGTTCCTTGTGAAAAGAAAGATTTCGTTCTTTGCTTCTGCAACTATTTCATTAAAAGACGTGACCTTGTGCTCAAGCCAAATAAACAGTTTCCGTAATGAAATGGACAAATAAATTTAATGATCACGTTTATTACGATAAATTTGTGTCCTATTTAAATATAGTTCAGCGAAGAAAATCTATATCTCCTCCTCCATGATTTACAGAAAAGGTTTGCCCTGCAGCTCCAACGCGAGTGGTCAAGCCCCCGTTCTTTGAAACTCCTAAGATTTTCATGTCTCTTTTGCGACCCTATTTTTACGACAATTGTGGTTTTCTTCGTGGTCGAATTCCTGACTTTAACTCTCAATCTGTGTAGGACAAATGTTATCCAACGTGCAACCATGATAGAGAGCGTTTACCAGATTTATCTTCAGATGATAGTAAACAGGTTCGTCGCACCAGCCCTCTTAAACAGTTTCTTTCGAGTAAACATCTTGTTTATCATATCTCTGCAGTTCTGTGTTACGTGAACGCAAGTTCTTTAACTGATGAGCGTCAGCAGACGAAAACCGGTCGTGCGGTATTTTTGGTGAGAGTACAGCTAAATGCCCATTTTCAACGATATTTTTCAATTTAAATTCTTCAAATCTCAAATGTTTTGCACAACTTGTGTTGAAGTATTATACATTAGATGTCGAAATGTTGCGTCATCACTCAGCGATATTTTTATAATGCGTGCGTGTGTGTTTCGCTTTAGGATGACCTTACCGGAACTATTATTACTGTTTCCAGTTTCGAAACATTCATTCGAAATTTAGACTCTAGCTGAGGATCTACATATGATAAATTGCGGCTGTAAGTCGGAAACGGTTGCACCATGAGAAACAAGCATTAAATAAAAGAAAGGTTACTGCATTCCAGTGTGCTTCCAAATGAACTTGTTTCTCTAAATTCATGTGACAATTATTTACCAGGTGAATTAGCGATCCCAAGGATGTCACAGACGGGGTAGTAAGAATGAAGCCCTACTATCTATAAAATGCTCCCATGTGACGTGCGTCTCGAAAATCTTCTGACAACCAAGTCCAAATTCGATCCTGCATGAGCGGCTCTCCCTATCCCGGCGGATATGTTCTTTCTGACAGAGGAAGGGGCGAAGGCAGTCGACGAGCGCCTTAAAAACATTTTGCTCCGGATAGATGAAGCTTGTCAGCTACTAGCAGTCCATCTCTGGGAAAAAAACCTTGAATTCAAAACCCCACACTCTTGCATGTTACCCGATTGCGGTGAGCGACTCGGAAGACAACCCCGAAGAAAAATCGGAAGCGAACTCACGTGCGAATATCTGGCGCACAGGGCATTTTATTTGTCAACTCCATGCTATGTGGTAGGTTTCACTTGGTTGTGTGAAGGCTATGGAGGTGTACTCTAACTAACTCAAAGTGGCGCTGGGATAACCCTGGTAAAGTAATCACGAATACGTCAATAATTTCCTAAAACTACTCTCCAAACTCTGCTACTGCGCTCCAGAGAACCAACGCTACCTTCGCTTTGTCTGCAGCTAGGGTAAATGTAAGAAAGCTGATGCTATAAACATTTGTAACGATTTTTATATGGGATGCTGGAATGTGAGGATACTTCCTGATGTTGGAAGTCAAGCCATCACAATTCGGTCTCCACTAGATTGCCGTGTATCTTTGAGGTTCACTCATCTAAAAGCGGATCCAAACTGACTAAGGTCGATCGTGGACGTTTATGTTCACCTCATTAGGTCGAGGTCTGCCATAGATGTAAAACATTGTAATATGCGTTTGGTTTGTATAGTTCACATGCTAATGTAGTATGTTTTTTGGATTTTTAATAAATAACATTCTGAAAAACTGTGTATGCGAAAGAAATCGCTCTCTGGGAAACTATTCTTTGGGTCACTACGAGAATACTATTCAAAATCCACGAATTATTGATCAAGGATTCAAGGGTTTGTGGTTAAAAAAGTCTATACTTTTAAACACCACATAATTACGTTATGAATGAAAATGAGAAAAATATAATAGGATAAATTAAATAGAAAATCTCAATCCAATGTGAATCCAATTTTGCTTTAAACATCGCCTGGCAAGGAGAGTTCACCACATGTTGTGGAAGGGAATCACAAAGAAATATAGCACATACGGCGAAAAAATGTCACCGACAATCAATACGGAACTTGGGACGTAAAGGGATAATTTTTGTCTGCGGGTCACTTTTGAATGACACACATGATACAAGTGTTTTAGTGGATGTTGTTCCGTAGACACAATTCTATAGGTCAGAATAATATAACGTATCAATCGCATGAATTTTCATGCAGGACAGCTTTTCTAATGACTAAACGGTCGAAATCGGGATTAACAATGACTCCTAAAACGCTTGGACGCATACACAGTAATCAGTCGATTGGCGACAGTAGCACGTCAACGACGAGCTTAGCGGTCAACAGCTAAGAGAAGTAACCGCTCCTCTCAGCTTTCAGGAAACGCTATACACAATGCTTCAAAAGTGAGCGATGAAGACTTAGTTTATCCCAACTCGTGTGATCAATGCCGAAAGCTTTCATATCTTTCTTGCAAACTTCTTTGTACGGCCTGCCCAATTGTTGAGTCCCTGATTCCAACTCACCATTGACTAGATCTTCCGGAATACGACGAAGCCACTGCAGGCTGAACATGCTCCTTATACCAGCTTTTAAAAGCACTTCAGCTTAAGTCACTCTGTCTATCCACGATATGCTCAAGATACGACAGACGCTTCATAGATGGAGAGCATTCAGCTTTCTTTCCTGTCTTACGTGGATGGCGTAGGTTTTACTGCTATGCAGAAAAGCATTTAGTGCGTACCATCGTCGATGTCTTCACAGTCATCTTGTGGATGCCCCAGATACCAGAATTTAATTGGGACAAACTGACAGCTGCTCTGTTAATCCACATATTAATCTCCGTGTCTAGCAAGAGGTTTTCCGTAATGGTTGAACCAAGGTTTGTGAAATGATGTACTGATTCAAGCTGACAGTTTCCAACAGTGATGTTGGGAGGCGATGCAGACCCTTGACCAAGGACTTTGGTCTTATTCATGCTGATTGCTAGCCCACAGTATTTGCATGCTGACGAAATCAGTCCATTAGCGACTTGAGGTGTTCTTGGGAGTGAGCACTAATATCTGAATCGTCAGCAAACAGCAGGTCACCGATTAGCACATCCTGTGCTTGGTTTGTGCTCTCAACCGGGTCAATTTGAAAAGCTTGCGGTTACTTCGCGTGTATAGATACATGCCTTCTGTTTTCATCCTAAAAGCGTGCTTAATAAGCAGAACATAGAAAATAACGAACAGGGTGGGAGCAAGAACACAACCCTGTTGCATTCACACATATATACATGCATGCATACATGCATACAAAACATGACTTTTATAACCTGCTTCAATTCGTTGTCGATGAAGTACCTGGAAACGGGGTATTGTTTGTTGCCGAATATTGCAATGCACATACGAGATCATAAGATGCGGCAGCATAACAAAACTTAGGAAGATTTGGTAATCTGCAATGCTGCGAGAACGCAGATCGATTAATTGAGTGTGCGGCCGACAATGACTTATGTGTCTGCAACACTAAATTCCGGTGCCTAGGAAACACTTGATAACATGGTACTCAAATGATAGCAAAACGTCCAATCAGATCGATTATATCCAAACACGCACACGTTGCTGTCCTCAATGCGGACGTGCAGGTCACATCATGGGGTCCAATCAAGGAACGCAAACGGCACTGACCACCCTCTTGTTCGCGCAAAGCGCCGATATCTATTGCTAAACCGCCGAATGGAAACTCCTAGGAGAGGTTTAACCTTGGCTGTTTTAGGAGTCCAGGAGTAACGTGAAAAGCTCATTGATGATATTGCTGAGCAGTTGGATGGGAGTGTGACCGTATCTCTCAGAACAGGTTAGTAAGCTCTCTACCAAATCAAGATTCGCCAGAATGAATGGTGCTTGTGATTACGGATACTTATGAGAGCTGCTACACGATCCGCTTGTAAGTATTGCCAGATATACTTGGCGGTAACTGCAACTGAAATGAAATCTGCAGTGTGAAAACGTGATTTTGGAAAATTGATTCTCCCGATTCGCGCATCAGCTGGAAGCTGACATTTTGGCACGAATCTTCGAGATTCGTCGGGACAATTAATTTTTGCACTGAATAACAAGTTATATACTTGGGTTGACTATTATATTCATTTACTGAATTGCCCATCATCTGTCAGTAAAATAATCACTGCCTCGGTACAGAGAAGCGGCTACCAGGTCAAGAATCTCGAGAATTAAATTTGCACACAGAAGTCAGACAATGTTGTCCCTTATCGCTTATGCTGTTCAACTATGATGTAGATTGGATTATAAACCAGGCATTAACGGACTATCATGACTTTCAAGTTTCAACGGATCTCTGGATCTTCGATTGCGACAAGGCTGATGATGTAGTTGTTTTCTGCGAAAATGCCGAAATGCTGCACTGTTGCGAACGTCGATCACGCTATTAGCGCAGCAAAATCCGAGGCGCTTTTTCTGCCGTTATTCAAGCCTCCATGTTTGAACAATGGAGTATGTCCCAGTCTTCAAATACCTCGGTTCAAGTATTGTGGTCAGTGATCAAGAGAAATATGAAGTGGAATTAATGGTTGATTGTGCGCAGAATTTTTTTTGCAGTCAAAATGCAAATGTGATAGATTGACTCAATTTTCAACGAACGCTATAAGCAGGATTTGTCGATATCATAGTTTGTGATTCATCTGCTGTGAAACTTGCGCACCATATCAAAGCTGATTGTTCCACTAAAGAGGAAGTCGGCTTTATCATATTGTTTTTGGTCTACGGCCGTCGATATCTGCCATAGATTTAAAACGCAAGCACATATGTTAATCACACAACAAACTCTCTTAAATGACTATGTAGTTCTGTGCAGGTTTTACACGATTGGTACGCCTCAGTCGATTGACAGTGTTCCTTGATAGTTGGCGAGCTCTCAGGCTCAGTTGCTGACAGCAACACACAATGTTCCGCATTTCAAAATGACGTTACATTTCAAAATAAAGATTCACAAGATGTAGATTGATACACGTTCTATAAAAAATTAAAACAATTAATCTTTGATAGATATCAACCGAATATATTTTGAATCGTTCCTCATGGATGTGCTATGCTAGAGAAATGATCCATCTTTTGTGGCAATGTAAGTTTTAGCTTCCAACTAATCGTCAAGATGCGGTTTAAATACTTCTAATTCTGTGGTTTTCACCAATTTGGTAATTCGCAATTTTTAAATGTAACAAGGACGTCCTGAATAGAAATACTTTGCGCCAGATCTATATGGATTGTGGATATGCAAAATGCAGTCATCCCCACGGATATTCCGGCAGTATACTATCGTTTTGAATCGTGCATTGCTTTTAATTGGTTTAGAAAACGACCATCAATGCTGCTTATTCTCGTTATTATGTGTCATCAGCATACAGGTTTTTTCGCAGGTATATTTATTTCGAAACTGTGTGCTGATAAGCAAACTAATCCTTGCATTGACCCTACATTCAAATAAAACATGTTACTTCCACGCAACATTCATTAGTATACATTCGATTCATTTATACGTGACAATAACCATTGGGTGGTAGAAAGTAAAAAAAATGTACGAACATAAAAACAAGATAAACGATTCGATTTGGCAGTATATAAGTATTCGTGAAACGAATAAGTCAATCGAAGTTTGTGTAATTTTGTTTTGAAGCCTTGCAAGCTTGTGGAGTGAGCAACGGTAGAAGGTTATCTGTTCCAATTATAACGTTAGTTTGGAGTGCTTCGTTGAGTCTTACGTGATTGCACATGTTGAAAGTTTCAAATTAAAAGGAAATACATTTTCTGCCGAATATAAGGAAAATGGGAAACCTTTTGAACAATTTGGATAGCAATGCATGAAATATCGATGATCTTTATTAAATGCAAATTTGAGGCTCGTATCATTGGGAATTGTGATATAATTCATTTTCCCATTCGAATATATTTGCCAACATTTTATATTGAAAATCCCATGTGATGTAACTATGGTGCGCACGATAGTTTTATGGCCACAGAGTTTTACACGACCAGATACAGAAGTAAATATATTTCCAATAACATTCTAAGCAACATTCAGTACATGATTGCCCAATATATGTTTTGTCTGGTATCCACTTGATTCCGTATAGTAGCCTACAGCTTTCACTATTACAAACATAAATTCGGATATGCTGTTGTAGGCCTCTTTCGTTCGATTTGACCATGAATGTATAAAACAAGCGCATGATTCGTTATTTTCCATAGCTTTTCCAATTACTAAACTGTCCGTTTCGAGAGAAACAATTTCTCCCGCAATGCTCGCATCGATAGGCATTATTCGGTCGACCGGTGTGTGTTGCACGCTTGTGGTGCGATCTGTTTTTATCAACTAGGACCTGTATGTACACCTGCATTACACAGTGCCTTTAAAGAAAACGGTCAGAAACAGGTTCTTTCAAACTTTAATGGTGAATGGCAGAAGCTTTTAGATCACTTTCGCCAACGAATGTGTAACAATTTTCCATTCTGTACAACACATCCAGCAGACGATGGCAGCGTTGTGTCAGTAGAGAGTAAATGCTATGTAGACCAGCTTTATAAAGTACTCCAGCATTCGTTATTTTGACCGTCCATTATATGGTTAAGATACGGCGGATGTTTCATAGATAGAAAGCATCCAGCTTCCGTTCCTTTCGTGCATGAAAGTTCTAGGTTTTCCAGCCATAGAGTAAAGCATTTGTGCCATCGTCGTTGTCTTTATATTCAAACTTTGTTTGCCCCAGTTTAATCGGGACAAAATGAAAGCTGTTCTGCCAATCCATTTATAATCTCAGTGTCTAACGAGAGGTTATGCGCAATGGTTGAACCAAGGTATGTGAGAAGGTGTACTGATTCAAGCTGACAGTGTTTTAACAGTGATGTTTGGAGGTGTTAGAATTCCATTACCAAGGATTTTGATCTTTTCATGCCGATCGTAAGCCCGAACTCTCTGCATGTTTAAATCGGATATGCGCAAAAATATGTTTACCATGCGGTAGGAAGATTTAGTACCATTGTTGTATAATTGGATGCAGTTGTTCGAATCTTTATTGTGACATTGAATCACAGAACTACATTGATTTCTAGTAGGGACAAAAAAAACACATTTTTAAAATAGTTTTATCAGAGAGAACTGCACAAGTCATACCGATAGACATTAATGTTTTAATGTAGATTCGCACTGTTTAGTCATAATAAAAGCTACGGAGCATGGCACCATCATGCGCTTGTGATGTAACTCCCTTGTCGACATCGACTGAGTGAAACCAAAAACAGGTGTAGAAAGATTCGTCAAATATCCTTTACAGTTCAACTTATTAACCAACTTCCGATTCGTATAGCTAACAAGAAACAAACATAGACTCTTCCAAATTTTATTTGGAAATCGTTTTCATTTTTTTCACCAGATACATTAAAACTCCTCCAGGTGGCACGGGAAAACTCAAAGATTCTGAAACTCGGATTCGCTTTCTCACAACTTCATGGAACACATCAACGAGATAGTATAAATTCTGATTTCGACGTACATTCTCCGCGTACAACTCATGCATGTTAATCTGCTCAGTATGCTCCACGTTGTCTGTATTCCACAATAGGAGTGCATATTCATCACGGTTTCCAGTCAGCCTGCGTGACCAAAACTGAAAATAGTGACATGAAACGTTATTGAAGATTATTGAAGAATGTTTACTGAAAATATCCAAAGAAATGACTCATTGATGTAACGCAATGTTCGAAATCTTAGTGGGTATTGTAGCTTTGTTGTAACCCTCAGCATTACTATTGATTTCAACAACTTTTCTGCATTTGTAAGCTATATTGTGTTATGTTTCGGATGAAATTCGCCAAGCATTTACAGGAGATCATAATACACGCGGTCTTTAGGATGTGGAATGAATGGTGTTCGGAGTATGAGCATATTTCCAGCAAACAGTTTATTAATCGATAATGAATAACGGAACATTTATTCGACCGATGATATGATGATAGAAAAAAATGTTTAAGAAGCTGTAAGATGTTTACAAAAAAACAAATTTCCAGTATTCATGAAAAATCGACCTGGCAGAAACAGAAAGCTAGAAAACTATCTGGGAAAGTTATTGCTAACCACGATTGATAGCAAAGCTGAATAATATATCTTATTCGATTGGAATATGTTTGGGACCGATCGTGTATTCATAATGCAAAGGAATTTGTGTGCACGAGACGTGGCACACTGTAGTCGTTCTATAGGCTGTTTAGCGGTAAGGTCAAATAGGTGGTGGTGGGTTGACTGCTACTTAATCATGTTCCCTGTCCTGACAATCACCCTTGGTCTGACGAAGCTTCTGTGTCAGAAGTGAAACGTTACCCAAAAACTATTCTAACCGATTACACACAAATTCCTTTGCAATACATCCTATTGTTGTTAAAAGTCTATTGAACATAATTATTTGCAAGCAACTTCACCGCACATCTCAAAACCAGGTTCGTTCTGTTTCCAAGTATCAGGTTAGGAGATTACGATCACCATCTGTATGACTTGACGAAAGTTAGAGATGTCACGTTCAACTTTCGATAGGACAGTCCAGGTTCCAAATTATATGTGAATGAATCTTTATAATAAAATGCATAATCTTGAACTCCACCATATTTGGATGTTAAATGCGTGGAAACAAAAGTTTAGAAGTTATCCTAAGTACGTTAGCACTTAATCACTAAAAATCAATCATTCCACACACCGAGCGAGGCTACTGTTACAAGACATAACCGTTACAATACCCCGTGTATTGAAATAAAAATGAAAGATAAACGACAAATGACGAGTAACTTACCTTCACCGCATGATGGCTACGGATGGTCATCGGCACCACTCCGCCAATATCTTGATTGATCCGAATACATCGTTGATTGCTCAACAAACCGATTTCTTCTTGGTCCAGTTGATCCAGCTCACCGGTTAACATTATTGGCGATGCAAGCATGCTTCGCATCACTAATTCCATTTTGAAGCGTTGTAGTTGGTTGATGTTTGTCATTATTTCAATTGGTCCGAGATCAAACCAGAATCCTTTGCCGCCGTTTGACCTTAGGAAGTTGGCTCGACTTCTCCAATCACCCAACACTTCGAATGAGAACAAATGTTTAAATGTTGATTGTAATCGCCAGGAATCACAACCTTGTGACAAATCTTCCGGATCAGCATCGCTCCGACCTACATTCTTTAAAACTTGTTTTTCGCTCACATCACAGGCGATCTGTATCTTTAAGCCAAGCTGATCGATCAAATTTCGCATTCGCGAGAATCCATCAATTCGTTCGAGATCGTTTGTAAAACAACCGGAAATCTTGACAAGATCCAACTTCCATGCTTTCATGACATTCAACTCCGCATTGAATTGTGCTCCGTTGTAACACATGTTGTCGAAACGCACACCGAGTTTGAACCCACGTTCATGAAGATAGTCACTGAGATCCGCCATTCCCTGAAAATTGAATTGGGATAAATTTTGGATTATTGAATTTGTGAATGGAGCTTAGATGATGATATCATCCGGCGTGATTACGAATCAACTTTAAAAAACACTATCAATTTGCAAACACCATTTAAGCTACAGAAAGACATGTTCGACTGATGAATGCTCAGAGAACTTGCAATTATATTTGTGGTGTAATTTCTCATTCAAAAAAAGTCAAAATAAACATGACAATAGATATTCTGACATTACAGCATTACTTTCGCAAAATGCTCATTTGCATGCATTTCCACAAACCCCAAGATCGAAGTTGCGCTGTTTGCACTCATGAGGTAGTGACAGTAATATCATGATCCGCATTCGCTTGAAACAGTGGCGTAATGATAAACAAGTAGAAGTTCTATACCACGGTTAGATAAACGGGGCATCATCAGAATTCATAGGTCAATAACCAAATACCGACACTGTAGTGAGGTGCACTATTTTTCAATTCTATCCTTGAAGTGCTGCTTTGATACAGAACGGAAATCTCATTGTTATACTTGGCAAAAATCAAGAGAATATGAGTGAGGCATTGTATTAGGAGAATGTGAAAATGAATATGAAACATTCCGCGTAAAGTTCAGGATTATTTGCGTACACTTGTTTTGTGTGATTCTTAGCCAAAGCTTATGTGTCATTTTAACGAAAAAATCCGTTCCAAAGCTGTGAAATCAATTTCCGGTAGTCATATTCAACGCCACGTAATGATTTCCATCTGAAACTTTGTTAAGACGTCCATTGTAGGGAGCAGTTAGGAATTAAAAGTATGTCGTACAGTGTTTTAAAAAATATCGATGTTGCAAAACTTTCTAGAAAAACACATTTTAAAGATTGGGTTTGGTATATTCGAACTCATAGGAAAGGATGATACCATAAGCAATTTCGCGAAACGTAGAAGTAAGGAAAGGACAAGCGAATTGTGAATATTGAAGTCCGGATTTGACAGAATTATTATAAATAACACGCTTTGAACACACCGTCATTGATAAATTATATAAGAATAGAAATAATGATGTTAAATGTATGTTTTACTTTGGTTAACAATCAAACATAACAGCTAGTAATTTTACTTTGTCTTGCTAAGCAGATACGTTCGTGTACCGCGTGATTGAGGACATTTGATCCATTGTGAAAAACGATTGAATATCGAATCCCTGGATAATACTGTTACTCAAATATGATACTGCATGAATATACACCATTTGGTCTACTAAGCTGATGGAACCCGTACGAAGCTTACTTTGTAAATTCAAATGAGGCATCGTATATTAAAGTGAATATTCACAACTTGCAAATAGTATGTTGAATGTTTTGTGTTCACATAAATTATTGCAAAGTGATCTTGACAGTAGCTTCGTGTGGTTTTATACGCTGATGTTTTGGTTTATTTGCGGCTTTATTGATTGTGACCGGAGGTCACACGAATCATTATCCAGTTGCTCGATGGCACCTTATTGTATTTTTTTTGAAGCGTGGATTTATTGAATGCCAGCGGCGGAAAATACCCTTTGTAACATGACTGCTGTCTTCTAAAGAATTTGGACCTACTCAACTAGAAATACTTTCCAACTTTGTTGTTTTAACCTCATTCCGTGGAAGTCAACTATGGATGTACTTTACAAGCATATGATAGTTCAATGCTCCACAGATTTGAGAATGACAAAACCGTCCGATTAGGGAGGATCAATCAGTGATTTGTCCTGTATTAAATGTTGTCGTTCTTAGCTGATTAACTGTAAATTATTCAAAGTATTCTGTATTTGTGTAGTGATCATTTATGTTGTGTCACTGTATGAGGGGTGCGTGATCATGTCAAACTTATTCAGGGGTGCATACATTTAAAAATTTGAGAACCGCTGCTCTACGGCATTGTCAAGCTAACAGCTCTTTTACCATAAGTTTCGAATATAAAATCGTGAACATGCTGCTGTAATTGAACATTAAATTTCCATCTGTCAAATCACACACAAACGCACCAAAGCAGAGAAATATTAGATTCACTATCAGAAATAAACTTACTGAGGGAAAATTCGGCATTACATAATTCATTGTATCCACGGTATCATAGGTTTTCATACTATACCAACACGCGTCGATAATTATCATTCGATACCCAGCATCATGCAGATTGCTCGAGATGAGCTTTTCGGCAATTCTTTTAATATTCCCTTCGCTAACACATCTGAGTGGATAGCGGGTGCAGTCGAACTGGCAAGTTGCTTCGCTCTCAGTGACGTAACCCATCACAGGTCTTGGATTGTCTTGTTGCTGCTCGCCCTGAGTACAATCCAGCAAGTATAAGCGATTGAGCAACAAAATTGCGAGAAAGTACGCGCAGTTAACGGAGTTCCGAATCATGAATTCTGAAACATAAAATCAAGTAATTACTTTGAATATGTTTGGGACCGATCGTGCATTCATGATCAGAAGACATTTGTAAGCAAATGGTTGAAGCAGTTTTTGGGTAACGATTTATTTGTAACGCAGACGCTTCGTCCGACTAGGTGTGTTAAATATACTTTAAAACCGACCAGTAGAATCTTGAATCAGGTGTTCAAATGTCTGACTTTTAAGAAAGCGAAAACTATTCTTTCAACCCTGAGGCATTTTAGGGAAAAGACATCCTTATCAAGCACAACGATGAGCATCTACAAAATCCAAAGTGAGGGTTTTCATGGTGTTCACATAGAACAAACATATAGAAAACTTCACATCTAAATCAAGAAATTAGCAATTGTTTGGAACATGTTTAGGACCGAACGTGCATTCACCATTCAATGAGATTTGAGTGCAATCGGTAAGATCAATTTTTTGGAAACGATTTACCACGGACTAATAATGTTAGTCAAACCGTGGGTGATAGTCAAGACAGGGAACATGATTACGTAGTAGTCAACTTCCCACCCGGGATGTGACGTTACCGTCAAACAGATTATAGTAAGCCATCGCTGTTTCATATTTTGTGGGAATGACCATGATTAGTGGTCTATTTTCCTACTAGTGTGTATCCACATCAATTTATTGTAAGTTCACACGGTTAAGATGAGTTGACACAGCGGCCCACATTCATAAAAAATAAATTACTAACGGAACTAAGTTTAGGCTATTTTTATGAAAACAAATCGAATTAATTAGTAGGTATAAAGTGAATAACAACTTTTTACCAATCTGTTGTGGTGCTCACATCACCATCCCTGTAAGGGATTACACTATTAAATAACATGTTGGGAATGAAAGTATGTAACAAGTAGTGTAAATCAAATGTAGGGATAATGAATGTTGTTCGTTTGGATACCTGAGTCCATTGTTGCTTTAATCATCGCCGTGTAAGTCAAGACCACAATGACTGAGTTAGGGAATCCCAGAATTATATATCACGTACGGCTAGAAAATGGCACCCGAATACAATCATGGAATATGGTATTTAGTCGGATAGGGTATGTCCGCGTGTTAATTTCTCAACACTCTCGAAACAATATTCTTAGTGGATGTCTATCGGTAGACACAATTTTATACAAGTGGAGAATATCGCGCCATTTCCTGCTTTGGACAAATTTGCATAGACCAAGTGTTCCCAATCTTCCGGTGTAGGGAACATCGCAAAGACCCATCATCAGCTTGGTGGTATTATGATTGAATTTATCATACAGGTGAGTGATTAAAATCCAAACATCCTAAAATTTCGAATTCAATTTCATATACAAAACGATCATGCTTACTCATAGAAACTTTACATTTGGATTTGAATAATCTTAATGTGAAATGGATATCAAAAATTAAATGATAGTCTTTTCAATATAATCTAAAATATGCATTCGTTTATTTTTAGACAGAAGTCACTCACAAACTCACAGTGTGTTCTCGTTGAAATGATGCACTGAAGAATGTATTTTGAACTGACAACACATTTTTGCTAAATAATGGCTCCTATCGGAAACGATAGGCACCGTTCAATATATTTGTGAATGCCAGAAATTTCATATCCGATTAAGTAGTTGATCACGTGTTTGCACATATATTTTTTTGTGATTAGAAAACAAAGGATTGATTCACGGAAACTCTAAATTTAGTGCATAAGCCTTTGTGTTAATTTAATACACGTAATGAAATGGACAAATATATTCAACCGGCATATTCATTACATTAAATATCTCATATTCAAAAATATTGAATGATCGTTCGAACATATTTGTACAGAATCTACTGAGAACGTTTTCTCAGCAAATTATTTGTCTTACTTAGATATTTTGAAATACTGCTATTATTATAATATATACGATTGTACTACGAATGGACGGGTGACATTTGGAATGTGTTCTCATAAGGAAACCGAGATTCGCTACATTAAAAAGACAGCGTTTCATAAAACGAAACAGCCCGACTCAACTGGAACATCAAGCTTACGACGCTATGCAGTCCTCTGCTGAATGTTGACAGTAACGATAATGAGGTAAGCTACGTTCAGTGAAGGAAAACAATGTTTGCTCCACCGTCGGTTGCAGATAATGGTTCGCACTACACCTCCAAAGTGGGTGGTCAAGATCAATTACTTTTAGATTCGTAAGATGTTCATGTCTCTTCGGCGAACGTTTTTGTACCACAATTGTGGTTTGATCCGTGGTCGAATTCCTGACTTCAACTCCAAATCTTTAAAAGGACAAATGCTCTCCAATCTTTGACTATGATAAAGGACGTTTAGAATAAATAACGTGATATGTACTTGTGTTGAGTATTACATCCAATTACTGAATTGCCCATCATCTGTCAGTAAAATAATCACTGTTTCGGTAGAGAGAAGTGGCTAACAGGTGAGGAATCTCGCGAATTCAATTTGCACACAGAACTGAGGCAATGTTGTCCCTTACCGCTTTTCTGTTCAACTATGTTGTAGATTGGATTGTAAACCAGGCGATAACGAACAATCATGAGGTTCAAGTTTCAATGGATCTCTGGATCTTCGATCGCGATAAGGCTGATGATGTAGTTGTTTTCTGCTGAAATGCCGAAATGCTGCACTGTTGCGAAAATCGATCTTGGGAGCAACGCAGCAAAATCAGAGGCGCATTTTATACCGTTACTCAAGCATCCATCAACTGAACCTCCATGGCTGAACGATCTAGCATGTACAGTTTGCAAATACCTCGGTTCAATTATGGTGCTCAGTGATCAAGCGAAATATGAAGTGGAATAATTGTTGATCGTGCGCGGAATACGTTTTTACAGTTGCAATTTAAAGGTGAGCGATTGCCTCAATTTTCAACGAACGATAAAAGCAGGATTGGTCGATATCATAGTTTGTGATTCATCTGCTGTGAAACTTGCGCATCATATCAAAGCTGATTGTTCCACTGAAGAGGAATTCGGCTCTATCATATTGTTTTTGGTCCACGGCCGTCGATATCTGCCATAGATGTAAAACGCAAGCACATATGTTAATAATTCAACAAACTCTCTTAAATGACTATGAAGTTCTGTGCAGGTTTTACACGATTGGCACGCCTCAGTCGATTGGCAGTGTTCGTCGATAGTTGGCGAGCTCTCAGGTTCAGTTGCTGAAAGCAACACACAATGTTTCGCATTTCAAAAGGACGTTACATTTCAAAATAAAGATTCACAAGATGTAGATTGATACACGTTCTATAAAAATTAAAACAATTAATCTTTGATAGATATCAACCGAATACATTTTGAATCGTTCCTCATGGATGGGCTATGCTAGAGAAATGATCCATCTTTTGTGGCAATGTAAGTTTTAGCTTCCAACTAATCGTCAAGATGCGGTTTAAATACTTCTAATTCTGTAGTTTTCACCAATTTGGTAATTCGCAAATTTTATATGTAACATGTACGTCCTGAAAAGAAATACTTGGCGCCAGATCTATATGGATTGTAGGATATACAAAATGCAGCCATCCCCATGGATATTCCGGCAGTATACTATCGTTTTGAATCGTGCATTGCTTTTAATTGGTTTAGAAAACGACCATCAATGCTGCTTATTCTCGTTATTATGTGTCATCAGCATACAGGTTTTTTCGCAGGTATATTTATTTCGAAACTGTGTGCTGATAAGCAAACTAATCCTTGCATTGACCCTACATTCAAATGAAACATGTTACTTCCACACAACATTCATTAGTATTAATTCGATTCATTTATACGTGACAATAACCATTGGGTGGTAGAAAGTAAAAAAAAATGTACGAACATAAGAACAAGATAAACGATTCGATTTGGCAGTATATAAGTATTCGTGGAACGAATAAGTCAATCGAAGTTTATGTAATTTCGTTTCAAAGCCTTGGAAGCTAGTGGAGTGAGCAACGGTAGAAGGTAATCTGATCCCATTATAACGTCAGTTTGGAGTGCTTCGTTGAGTCTTACGTGATTGCACATGTTGAAAGTTTCAAATTAAAAGGAAATACATTTTCTGCCGAATATGAGGAAAAATGGGAAACCTTTTGAACAATTTGGATAGCAATGCATGAAATATCGATGATCTTTTTTAAATGCAAATTTGAGGCTCGTATCATTGGGAATTGTGATATAATTCATTTTCCCATTCAAATATTTGCCAACATTTTATATTGAAAATCCCATGTGATGTAACTATGGTGCGCACGATAGTTTTATGGCCACATAGATTTACACGACCAGATACAGCGCTAAATATATTTCGAATAACATTCAAAGCAACATTCAGTACATGATTGTCTAATATTGTTTGTCCGGTATCCACTTGATTCCGTATAGTAGCCTACAGCTTTCACTCTCACAAACATAAATTCGGATATGTTGTTGTTGGCCTCTTTCGTTCGATCTCGACCATGAATGTATATAACAACCGCATGATTCGTTATTTTCCATAGCTTTTCCAATGACTAAACTGTCCGTTTCGAGAGGAAAAATTTCCCCCGCAATATTCGCATCGATACTCGTTCGATCGGTGTGTTGTACGCCTGTGGCGCGATCTGTTTTTTATCAAATAGGACCTGTATGTACACCTGCATTACACAGCGCCTTTAAAGAAAACGGTCAAAAACAAGTTCTTTCAAACTTGAAGGGCGAAAGGCAAAAACTTCGAGATCACTTTCGCCAACGAATGTGTAACAATTTTTCATTCTGTACAACACATCCTGCAGAATATGGCGGCGTTGTTTAGTAGAGAGTACATGCTATGTAGAACAGATTCATGAAGCACTTAAGCATTCGATATTTTGACCGTCCATCATATGTTTAAGATACGGCGGATGTTGCATAGATAGAAAGCATCCAGCTTCCGTTCCTTTCTTCCATGAATGTTCTAGGTTTTCCAGCCGAAGAGTAAAGCATTTGTGCCATCGTCGTTGTCTTTACATTCAAACTTTGGTTGCATCAGCTTAATCGGGACAAAATGACGCTGCTCTGTGAATCCGTTTTCAATCTCAGTGTCTAACGAGAGGTTATGCGCAATGGTTGAACCGAGGTATGTAAAATGCTGAACTGATTCAACCTGACATTGGTCTCACAGTTATGATTGGAGGTGTTAAAATTCCATTACCAAGGATTTTGATCTTTTTCATGCCGATCGTTAGCCCGAACTTGCTGCATGTTTGAATCGGATATGCGCAATAATATGTTTACCACGCGGTAGGAAGATTTAGTACCATTGTTGTATAATCGGATGCAGTTGTTCGAATCTCCATTGTGACGTTAACTCACGAAACAACATTGATTTCTAGTATGGGCAAAATAAAACACATTTTTAAAATAGTTTTATCAGAGAGAACTGCAACGAGGATGATCGTCTCTCAAGCAACGACCTTGATAATGAGTCGCACAACGCTCACAGGGATAGACTGTACTTGATCGATCGGTTTAAGTTACACAAGTCATACACGTGTGTTGACAACCGATAGACATTATTGTTCTAATGTAGATTCGCACTGTTTATTCATTTTAAAAGCTACGGAGCATGACAGCATCATGCGCTTGTGATGTACCTCCCTTGTCAACATCGACTGAGTGAAGCCAAAAACTGGTGTAGAAAGATTCGCCAAATATACTTCACAGTTCAACTTATTAACCAACTTCCGATTCGTATAGCTAACAAGAAACAAACATAATCTTTTCGAAATTTTATTTTGAAAACGTTTCCATTTTTTTCACCAGATACATTCAAACTTCTCCAGGTGGAAGTGCAAAATACATAGATTCCGAAACTCGGATTCCATTTCTCACAACTTTACGGAACACTTCAACGAAATAGTAGTAATTGTGATTTTGGCGAACATTGTCCGCGTACAACTCAAACATGTTAATCTGCTCAGTATGCTCCACGTTGTCTGTATTCCACAATAGGAGTGCATATTCATCACGGTTTCCAGTCAGTCTGCGTGACCAAAACTGAAAATAGTGACATGAAACGTTATTGAAGATTATTGAAGAATGTTTACTGAAAATGTCCAAGTAAATGACTCGTTGATGTAACGCAATGTTTGAAATCTTTCTAAGTATTGTAGCCTTGTTGTACCATTTAGCATTACTATTGATTTCAACAACATTTCTGCATTTGTCAGATATATTGTGTTATTTTTCGGATGAAATTCGCCTAGCATTTACAGGAGATCATAATACACGCGGTCTTTAGGATTTGGAATGAATGGTGTTTGGAGTATGAGCATATTCCCAGCAAACAGATTATTAATCGATCATGAATAACGGAACATTCATTCGACCGATGATATGATCATAGAAAAAAATGTTTAAGAAGCTGTTAGATGTTTACAAAAAACAAATCTCCAGTATTCATGAAAAATCGACCTGGCAGGAACAGAAGGTCAATCCTTGTTTGAGAAAACACAACCAAAGTGTTAATCATATAAACATTTTCCCTTTTGACTTGTAAAAATGTTTGGAATTAGTATGGTTTGTAGCCATGGCGGTAAACCGATACACTTTAAAAAACTATCTGGGAAAGTTATTGCTAACCACGATTGATAGCAAAGCTGATTAATACATCCTAATGTTGTTAAAAGTCTATTGAACACAATTATTTGCGAGCAACTTCACCGCACATCACGAAACCAGGTTCGTTCTGTTTCCAAGTATCAGGTGAGGAGAGTACGATCACCATCTGCATGATTTGATGAAAGTTACAGATGTCAAGTTCAACTTGCGATAGGACAGTCCAGGTTCCAAATTATATGTGAATGAATCTTCATAATAAATTGCATATTCTTGAACTCCACCATATTTGGATGTTAAATGAGTAGAAACAAAAGTTTAGAAGTTATCCTAAGTACGTTAGCACCTTATCACTAAAAATCAATAATTCCATACCCTGAGCAAAGGCTACTGTTAAAAGACATAACCGTTACAATACCCCGTATATTGAAATAAAAATGAAAGATAAACGACAAGTTACCAGTAACTTACCTTCACCGCATAATGGCTACGGATGGTCATCGGCACCACTCCGCCAATATCTTGATTGATCCGAATACATCGTTTATTGCTCAACAAACCGATTTCTTCTTGGTCCAGTTGATCCAGCTCACCGGTTAACATTATTGGCGAGGCAAGCATGCTTCGCATCCCTAATTCCATTCTGAAGCGTTGTAGTTGGTTGATGTTTGTCATTATTTCAATTGGTCCGAGATCAAACCAGAATCCTTTGCCGCCGTTTGACCTTAGGAAGTTGGCTCGACTTCTCCAATCACCCAACACTTCGAATGAGAACAAATGTTTAAATGTTGATTGTAATCGCCAGGAATCACAACCTTGTGACAAATCTTCCGGATCAGCATCGCTCCAACCTATATTCTTTAAAACCTGTTTTTCGCTCACATCACAGGCGATTTGTATCTTTAAGCCAAGCTGATCCATCAAATTTCGCATTTGCGAGAATCCATCAATTCGTTCGAGATTGTTTTTGAAACAACCGGAAATCTTGATCAGATCCAACTTCCACGTTTTGATGACATTCAACTCCGCATTGAATTGCGCCGCGTTGTAACACATGTTATTGAAACGCATACCAAGTTTGAACCCACGTTGATGAAGATAGTCACTGAGATCCGCCATTCCCTAAAAATTGTATTGGGATAATTTTTGGATTATTTCATTTGTCAAACTTTCCGATCCAAGTGATGGTAGAATGGAGCTTAGCTGATGATATGATCCGGCGTGATTACGAATCAACATTAAAAAATCATGTACTTTGGTGGGGAAGGTCAACAGCACCGAACAAGCGGGATCAAACAGCACCAAGGATTATTTTTTTGCTTGACGTTCCATAAAATTCGGGCGCCACAACAAGCTTCGAAAACAAAGAGCACGACCGTGAACAATGGTCATTTATAGCCGAAAATATCGGTTCCCAAAATTCTGTAGTTGTCGACACATACAGAATACCTCGTTCGCCGAACTATCACGGGAAAGGGGCAAATCCACTTAAGTTTACGTTTCTTTCAAGTGGCATGGCGGATGATGTTCGAAACAAGCTAAACGTGAACAGAAACAGGTTACCTGAAAACGTTAGACTTTGCAGCTCAAAAGCCGCTGTTGAGATCCACCTGGAGCCTTTAATTACGCAATTATCCGAGACTGGTGTAAACTCGCCCGCGAAATTACTCCAAATTGCTTCAAAAAACGATATCGGTTGACGTCGACATTGTCGGACCAATAAATACAAATACTGACTCGGTGTTACATACTAAAAACTCACTTAAATACATCTAAACCAATGCTCAAAGTTTGTTCAACATATTGACTGAACTGACCGAGCTGTGCATATGATACACGCCAGACCTCGTTGCTGTTACTGAAACCTGGCTTCAATCCTGTATGACTGAAAGTGAACTCTCAATCCCCAACATGATGCTAATACGGAACGATCGCCCAAGAAAAGGTGTTTGTGTGTCTTTATACTGTCACGAACGGCATCAGTGCATGAAAATTCACGATCCAAACCTCGATTTCGAAGATACCCTCTGGTGCAGTCTCACGAATGTGTCACAGGACGATTGCATTCTTTGAATCATATACCGCCCTCCAGCTTCGAATGATACTCAAAATGACAGGTTATTACAAGCGCTGAATTACCCCGGGGAGAAGCGTAGCTCGCAATTACTACTCAACGGGGACTTCAATCTTCCTCATCTCTTTGCCAGATCCGATCACCCTCTACACACATTTGATCACAAATTTCGTGAGGTGAACGACATGATTCCACTGCATAATCATGTGTTTGACTTTACTCATAGAAGAGAATCAGAGTTGTTATCCATTTTGGATCTAATCTTTACTTCAGAGAAAACAGCAGTTGAGGGTGTTGATTACATTGTGCCCCTCGGTCGGAGTGATCATCTGGTGCTAGCCTTTAAGTTTGTTTGCAGTGCTAAACGAGTTTGTGCGTCCGCCAAACAATTAGGATAGATCGACTACGCGGGTCTACGTGGATCGCTTGGGCTAGTAAATTGGCAAAAACTTGATCAGCACAACACCGAAACACAATGCAGTGAGATCGCGAAAATACTTCAGTCGAACATAGATCATAATTCGCGATTTGTTGATGAACGACGTGCAAGTGACTTCCGATTTAAGCTTCGCAGTCGCACAAAACAAATGGCTCGGGAAACGAAACTTTGCTTGGACTGAGCACCAAAAGACAAGAACTGATGCCTCATGGCAGCAATTTTGTAAAATTCGTAACAAAGTGAATGCTCTCGGTGAAGAGGACAAGCAATATTACCATCGCTCTCTGTCTCTGAAAATGGGAGAAAACCCTAAACGTCTCTATCGGATTGTCAACACTCGGTCCTGTGTGAAACCAGGGGTTTTTCCTGTTATTTCTGATAATGGATTAAAAGTCACAGCAAAGGAAACGGCTGATACTCTCGCTCAATTTTATGCAAATGTGTTTAGCCCGATAACGGTTAGGGCGAATGAGAATTTACTGACATCGATTGTATCTCAACAACTGAATGATATTGAGATTAATTCAGCGATTATACGAAGACACTTGTGTCGACTGAACCCGAGGAAATCTCCTGGAGCCGATGGAATAACACCAGCACTACAAATCCTGTGACCAGCATCTGTGTGAACCACTATACCAATTGTTCCAACATACCCTAACCGAAGGAGTGGTGCCAACAGAGTGGAAGGCAGGGGTAATAACACCAATTTATAAGGGTGGTAGCCGTTCAGATCCCGCGAACTACCGTCCTGTCACCCTACTCCCCGTGATATCCAAAGTTATGGAGCGCATCGTGACCGAAAATATATTTCATCACTTGGAATCACAAAATATACTATCTGTCGCCCAGAATGGGTTTCGTAAAGCTCGCTCATGCTTGACAAACTTGCTGACGGTATTAAACGATTGGACCCAAACGGTTGACGCAGGATACAGTGTGCACGCGTGCTATCTGGATATGTCAAAAGCTTTCGACAGAGTTGATCTTTTCCTATTGCTACAAAAGCTGAAACAGATTCGTATTGACGGGCAGCTACTCGAATGGTTCGAAAGCTACCTCAATTGGCGCAAGGCAACCGTTCGAGTTAACGGGGTACAATCACGAGCCATTAATACCTTCAGTGGTGCACCGCAAGGTTACGTTCTCGGTCCAGTGCTTTTCCTAGTTTACATCAATGATTTACCTGAGACGCTATCATGCAAGGTAGTTCTTTTTGCGGATGATGTTAAACTTTGGATGCGAATAAAATCAACTGCAGACTGTGTAAAACTGCAGTGATTTAGATGCACTACACGAATGGTCAGTTAGAAATAAAACCGCCGTTCAATTTTCAAAAATGCGAGTTACTGCAAATCGGTAAGCCCTTTCAGTACGAATATCACTTTGGGCGACGATTTTGAGCTGGACCGAATGGGAGAAGCATCTTGGAGTCTGGATATGTGGCAGCCTAAAGAACAGCGTGCATTGTGAGGCCATTTACAAGCGTGCCTCAAAGCCTCTAGGTATGCTTCGACGGATCTTCAGAACCTTTACGCCTGTAACGTTGCCAAGCATCATGAAGACCTACTTAATTCCCACAATGGAACATGCATCGCAAGCATGGATTCCATGGATGAAAAAAGATATATTCTTGCTTGACAGGATATATCATCGTGCAACTAAACTCGTGCGTGGTTTTCGAGACCTTAATACGAGGAAAGGTTGAAAAAGCTAAAGCGATCCACTCCCCTTCAACGTAGACTTCGAAGTGACGTTATCATTACTTACAAAATATTGAATACTCCCGGTCATCCACTCAAACATTTGTTTCAAATACCGTGAATCAGGAATTACACGTAGCCACTCAGCGGCACTACAAATTCCCCATTCCCGTACTAATTGTCGCCGATATTTCTATTCGGTACGTGTCTGTCTTCTGTTAAATGCCCTTCCCGAAGCAATTATCACCTCTCCATGTATCCAAACATTCACTCAAACCTTGAACACTTATTTGTTACATAACGATTAGACAATGCCTGTTTATTGACTCAGGGTAAGCATATTACTTGACTCCAGTGACATCGTATAATTGTTTTTTATACCTCTTATTGAACGCATATTTACTATGATATGGTAATTGTGAAGCTATGTGCTTTTTGTGACCATAAATTCTTGAATCTTGAATCTTGATATATATATATATATAATTCATCGAGTCATGATTTTGATTGTTCATTGGTTATGTATGTTCGCAGATAAATTCACTTGCCAGTTTTACTCCTCATGTGGCCCCATAGATTCGGCGCTTGACTCCGGTATCTTAAGCACAGCATGATAAGTGAGGTGTGATTAAACCAAATAGACAGAGAGCAATTATATAGCGGGCACTATCTTGACTTTACGTAGTACCCACTTAACCCATTCCATGCAATAAATTAATCAGCCTGGATTACAATTCAAAACGTTGATAATTGTAAAATGAGTTGTAATTTGACCATTTAATCTGGGCGATTTGATGTTGAATCTTATAAACATGAGTAGGATCCGAATGTGTTGAAGCAATTACGGAACGTTAAACTTAACTCGTACACTTGAACTATTTCAACATAGGATTTGCACAACCAAGCTGTTCAGTCATATGATGTTAGAGACGCTCATGTAAATTTTGAAAAAACACACGGGTTTGAGCTACATAACTTCGGCACTTATACCTCTTGTTTTGAATTTTCTTTGGTAAGTATATTACAGAACTGGCACAGATAGATATATTTGAAACCGAAGCTGCGCGAAAACGTCCTTTTTCGAACGAATAATGAAGGAGTGAGCTTCAAAAGATTTCTTGAAGAACGCATCATGTTATGCATCCCAAGGAAATCTTTAGCAAAAGTAGAAATCCTCTTTCGGTGGTGAGATTGCGTTGAAACTTGTTGACGTTTTGTAATTAAAAGAATCAATAGAATTCGCAAGAATATGTTTGCCAATGAAGAAAACTAACTCGATGATTAAATGTTCGTGAGAGACATCACAAGTTTGATGAATACCAATCACTGCACATCTTGTTCCCGAACTACATGGGTATTCTTGATATCAAATAAGAAATCATAATGTGCAATTGCGGTGAACATTAATGTTGATTTTGAGATATATTTTAAATGTTTGATTCACAAGCATCACAAGCATATTTTATAAAGCAACCGCTAACCTATGATATACATGAATGCTCTGACTTGAATGCAATAACCGTATTTGCATCCTTTCCAAGCCCACACACAACCCCACACTGGTTTGGTTCCGATATCACTCATTGGGTTGGGACAACGCGATCAGCATGGTTAAAATCGATACGGGGCATCATTAGAATTCATAGGTCAAAGACCAAATACCGACACTGTAGTGAGTGCAATATTTTTTCAATTCTCTTTTTAGTGCAGCTTCGATAAAGAACGGAAACCTCATTGTTAAACGTGGCAAAAATTAAGAGAACCTGAGTGAGGCATTTTATTAGCAGAATGTGAAAATGAATATGAAACATTCCGCGTAAAGTTCAGGATTATTTGCGTACACTTGTATTGTGTGATTCTCAGCCAAAGCTAATGTGTGATTTTAACGAAAATATGCGCTCCAAAACTGTGAAATCAATTTCCGGTAGTCATATTCAACGCCACGTAATGTTTTCTATCTGAAACGTTGTTAAGGCGTCCATTGGAGGGAGCAGTTGGGACTTTAAGGTATCTCGTACAGTGTTTTAAGAAATATTGATGTTTCAAAACTTTCTAGAAAAACACATCTTAAGATTGGGTTAGGTATATTCGAACTCATCAGAAAGGATGATACCATAAGCAAATTGTGAATATTGAAGTCCTGATTTGATTGAATTACTGTAAATAACTCGGCGTGAACACACCGTCATTCATAAATTATATAAGAATAGAAATAATAATGTTGGAATGTATGTTTTAATTTGGTTAACAACCAAACATAACAGCTAGTAATTTTACTTTGTCTTGCTAAGCAGATACGTTCGTGTACCGCGTGATTGAGGACATTTGATCCATTGTGAAAAACGATTGAATATCGAATCCCTGGATAATACTGTTACTCAAATATGATACTGCATGAATATACACCATTTGGTCTACTAAGCTGATGGAACCCGTACGAAGCTTACTTTGTAAATTCAATCGAGGCATCGTATATTAAAGTGAATATTCACAACTTGAAAATAGGATGTTGAATGTTTTGTGTTCACATAAATTATCGCAAATTGATCTTGACAGTTGCTTCGTGTGGTTTTATACGCTGAGATTTTGGTTTATTTGTGGCTTTATTGCTTGCGACCCGAGGTCACGCGAATTAATATCCGGTTGATCAATGGCACTCCAGTGTTTTACTTTTGACAGCGTGGATTTGATGAACGCCAGTAGTGGAAAATACCCTTTGTAACATGACTGCTGTCTTCTAAAGAATTTGGACCTACTCAACTAGAAATACTATCCAACTTTGTTGTGTTAACCTCATTCCGTGGAAGTCAACTATGGATGTACTTTACAAGCATATGATAGTTCAATGCGCCACAGATTTGAGAATGACAAAACCGTCCGATTAGGGAGGATCAATCAGTGATTTGTCCTGTATTAAATGTTGTCGTTCTTTGCTGATTAACTGTAAATTATTCAGAGTATTCTGTATTTGTGTAGTGATCATTTATGTTGTGTCACTGTATGAGGGGCGCGTGATCATGTCAAACTATTTCAGGGGTGCAAGCATTTAAAATTCGAGAACCGCTGCTCTACCTCATTGTCATGCTAACAGCTCTTTTACCATAAGTTTCGAATATAAAATCGTGAGCATGCTGCCGTAATTTAACATTAAATTTCCATCTGTCAAATCGCACACAAACGCACCAAAGCACAGAAATATTAGAATCACTATCAGAAATATACTTATTGAGGGAAAATTCGGCAATACATAAGTCATTGTATCCACGGTATCATAGGTTTTCATACTATACCAACACGCGTCAATAATTATCATTCGATACCCAGCATCATGCAGCTTGCTCGAGATGAGCTTTTGGGCAATTGTTTTAATATTCCCTTCGCTAACACATCTGAATGGATAGCGGGTGCAGTCGAACTGGCAAGTTGCTTCGCTCTCAGTGACGTAACCCATCACCGGTCTTGGAACTTCTTGTTGCTGATCGCCCTGAGTACAATCCAGCAAGTATAAGCGATTGAGCAGCAAAATTGCTAGGAGGTGCGCGCAGTTAACGGAGCTCCAAATCATGAATTCTGGAACAGAAAATCAAGTGATAAGACATCTATATCCAGCACAACGAATAGCATCTACAAAATCCAAAGTGAAGAGTTTCATGGTATTTCCAAAGAATAAACATCCGGAAAACTTCACATCAAAATCTAGGAATCAGCAATTGTTTGGAAAATGTTTAGGACCGAACGTGCATTGATAATTCAATGAGATTTGACAGCAATCGGAAAGAGCAGTTTTGTGGTAACAAATTATAGAACGCCATTCAACAGAAGCATTTTTTATTTGAAGTCGCGTCAAACGTATTATATTAAGTGTATGCTTTCTCTTGAACTGTTTGCCTACAGAATGTTTTCGTCCCCGAATAAAGTGACTTGAAATAAACGTTCCAAACGTTTATGTTGCTTACAAGTGTGTTGGCACCGGTTTACAGTAAAATATCAGTACTTTCGTTATACTCTCTCCGAGAAAACTACATTATCCAATATAGAATTTTGCCCGAAAATTCCCCACTTCATTTCGAATAAGAAATATTTCCCCTCATAATTATAATCACAAGAATCAAATTATGACAGCATGATTCATTTGGTTTTAAAATATATTTTGTGGGATAGTACAGCTATTCGCTTTAATCAATATAATTCTTGAATCTCACATAAAAAAGTCTTGAGTTTCCAGCTCAATCCTTTAATACCCCAAAATCATTTATTTATGGTTAGAAATCCAAACAAATTACATCACAGCATGTTTAAAGTATTAAATAATATGTTGGAAATGAAAGTATGTAACAAGTAGAGTATATCAAATGTAGGGCTAAATAATGTTGTTCGTTTGGATACCTAGGTCCGTTGTTGCTTTAATCATCGCCGTGTAAGTCAAGTCCACCATAAATGAGGTAGGGAATCCCAGAATTATATATCACGTACGGCTAGAAAATGGCGCCCGCATTCAATCATTGAATACGGTATTTAGTTGGATAGGGTGCGTCCGTGTGTCAATTACTCAACACACTCTTGAAACAATAGTCTTAGTGGATGTCTTTCGGTAGACACAATTTTATACAAGTGGAGAATATCGCGCCATTTACTGCTTTGAACAAATTTGCATAGACCAAGTGTTCCCAATCTTCCGGTGTAGGGAACATCGCAAAGACCCATCATCAGCTTAATGGTATTATGATAAAATCTATCGAAGAGGTGAGTGGTAAAAATACAAACATCTTAAACATTCGAATTCAATTTCATATAGAAAACGATCATGCTAATAACTTGAAACTTTACACGTAGATTTGAATAATGTTAATGTAGAAATATATTTTATATGGTTCCCATGCTCAAATGTATACAAAGTGAAATTTGACTTCCTATAACACTTGGATATCAGCACGTAAATGAACTGCCGTTCAATATACGCTCAAAAATGCATTCGTTTATTTTTAGACAGAAGTCTCTAACAAACTTGTCGTGTGTTTTCGTTGAAATGATGCACTGAAGAATTTTTTTAAACTGGCAACAAATTTCTGCTAAATAGTGGCTCCTCTTGTAAACGATAGGCACCGTTCAATATATTCGTGAATGCCAGAAATTACATATCTGATTAAGTAGTTGATCACGTGTTTGCACATATATTATTTGTGATTAGAAAACAGAGGATGGATTCACGGAAACCCTCATTTTAGTGCATAAGCCTTTGTGTGAATTTAATACACGTCGCTTGTGAAAAGAAAGATTTCGTTCTTTACTTCTGCAAATATTTCATTGAAAGACGAGACCTTGTGTTCAAGCTAAATAAACAGTTGCCGTAATGAAATGGACAAATATATTCAATGGGCACATTCATTACAATAAATATCCCATATCCAAAAATATTGAATGATCGTTCGAACATATTTGTACAGATTCTACCTAGAAAACTTTCAGGATATTTTAGGTCTTACATTGATGTTTCGAAAAATGCTACTATTATTATAATATATACGATTGTATCTGATTCAATACAACAGAGTTCTGACTATCGTTGCAAGCGCTGCGGGAGAGATAGTTTCTCTCGAATCGGACTGCTTAGTCATTCAAAAAGCTGTAAAACATGAAATTCATGCGATTCAAGATTCAAGAATTTATGGTATAAAAAAGCTCGTCGCTGTACAACACCACAGGATATTCATATAAGGACAATAAATATATATACAAAAAGATTGAGTCATTAGAAAGATCGACAGTTTTGTGGTTGCAAAAAATGTCATGTATTGTGGCGGCATGGTGGTAAAAAAATATTCGTTTGGAAAAAAATCATGTTATAACAACGGGATGTAGGGTGGAATTACTACGCATAACTATATCCAATTTGTTCCTGAAAATCCTTTCACTTGATTATTTGACAACATCTGACGGTAGGGAGTTTCATAAGAAGCAAACGCGCACCGAAAAGAAGAACCGACTGCAGTTCCGGTGGGAATGTGGAATATCAAGTGCCAATCTGTGAGTACGTGTGGCATGGCTTGACCGGAGGCGAAATAGATGCCTCAGAGGGTGCGCCTTGGAGTTGATTATTTTGTAGGTTAGTATTAGATCGAATCGAACCCTTCTGCGAAGCAGTGTATCCAAATTAAGCTGTTCAAGTCGATTCTCATATGGTAGGTTTCGGAGACAGCCAACCATTTTAGTTGCTCTGTGATAAATCCTCTCGAGCAGCTTGATGTCATTTTGTAGCCACGGTGACCAAGCTTGCACTGAGTAATCCATCACCGGGTTAATATACATATTTATGAGCATGGAGAATGATTCCTGGAAAAAATGTCCGACAATACGCCGAAGCATACCTAGCATGCGGCTAGCTCGGTTGTACATTGCTTCGCATTGCATGCTAAACTTCAGACTTCCACTAATCCATATGCCGAGGTCTTTTTCTTTGGTTGTCTATTCCAGTTGATTTGGTCTAAGGTTGTATGAGAATGGAAAATCTTTGCCTATTTGCAACATTTTACAATTTCGGAAGTTGAGTGGAAGCTTATTTTTCTCCGACCAGCTGTTCAATAGATCCAAATCGCTTTGTAAGCGCAAACAGTCCACGCTTGACGTGATTCGCATCCAAATTTTAACATCATCCGCAAAGAGAACCATTTTGGCTGTGACAATTTTCGGAAGGTCGTAGATGTAGACCAAAAAGAGAACCGGACCAAGTACCGAACCTTGTGGGACACCGCTAGTGGCTTCGATTTCCCCAGACATCACACCATCGATACGTACAGTTGCTTTGCGATCAAGAAGGTAACTTCTCAGCCAGGCAAGAAGGCACCCATTAATACCAACATCGTGCAGCTTGCGCAGGAGTATAGAATGGTCCACGCGATCAAACGCCTTTGATATGTCCAAGTAACACGCATGCACGCAACCACCATTGTCCACTGCCTGCGTCCAGTCATCCAGTGTCTCTTCAGTAGGTTAGTCAAGCAAGAACGAGACTTCCTAAATCCATGTTGCTCTCTGGACAACAAGTTTTGGGCTTCGAGATGACTCACAATTCTTTCGCACACAATTCGCTCCATAATTTTTGAGATCACTGGAAGGAGTGTAACAGGGCGGTAATTTGCTGGGTCAGAACGAGTTCCACCTTTGTAGATGGGTGTTATGATTCCTCTCTTCCAGTCATTAGGTACAACACCCTCCCTCAAGGAGTGATTAAATAAATCACAAAGTGGTTCGCACAGTTGACTGCCGCATAACTTTAGGATTGTATGTGTGATTCCATCAGCTCCCGGGGACTTGTTGATATTGAACTTGCGTAGGTGGTGCTGCACTATTTCCGAACTGATGCATATATCACATATCGTCTCCAGCACAATTGTTGATGACAATTCTGATGGTTGTAATTCATCCTTGGGGGTGAAAACTCGTGAATAAAAACTGGCTAGAGCGTTAGCGGTTTCCAGAACAGTATCAGTTAGTCCGTTATCTGTAATGATCGGAAAAACACCGGGTTTCAGCTTCGTAGTGTTGTTAACAGTTCGATAAAGCAGTTTGGGATTTCGCTGCATTCTTAGCGCCAGCTGAAGCTGGTGATATTGTTTGTCCTCTCGGATGAGATTTGTGACCTGATTCCGCAATTCGCGAAAGTTTGCCCACGTCGAATCAGTTCTGGAGACCCTGTGAATAGCCCATGCCAAATTTCGCTTTGTCAACCATTTTCTAGTCCTACTGCGAATTCTGAAGTGTGGTTCTTTGCTATTATGTTTCGGGACATTTTTAGAATTGAAATGTATCATGTTGATTATGTAATATGTCAGGGTTGTGCAATGCGAGTCCGGATCACTGAAATTTATATTATGTTCATCGAAAGCTACCATTGTTTTCATCAAACCAATGTAATCCACTTTTCTATTTTAATTTGTTTGCTTTATAATTCTGCTGGCGTTGCACACGTATTGAAATAGCAGAACGAGGTGGTCGCTTCGACCCAGCGGAGGGTGATACTGAACATCTTCAACGGCTGTGGCTTCGGACGTTAAGACTAGGTCTAGAACAGAGGTCTGTTGCAAATTTCGTTGTCGTGTATAATCGAGAACATGATTATACAAGGGGATGTAATCGAACAGTTCGCGAAATTTGTAGTCTAGGGATAGGGGTGGATGATCTACTCGGTTATATAGTTGAGGCAGATTGAAGTCTCCCATAATCAGCAATTGCGAATTGCGCTGTTTTTCGACGTACTGCATTGCTTTCAATAGGTTTACGTTATACGCATCCAATGATGATGGTAACGGTAAACTACACCAACGATGCAACTGTCGCCTGATTCGAGCTTCAAGTTGCACCATAAACTGTCTTCCAGATCGAGTTCAGTATATGTAACTACCGTACAGTATAAACGGTCATGGTGGTAAGCAGCTACTCCACCACCTGTTCTTAAGCAGTCTCTCCGAAACAGGGTCGTGTTTGGAATAGAGAGCTCGCGATCGCTCACGTGAGGTTGGAACCATGTCTCAGTAATTGCTATGACGTCGAGTGTGTGCTGATTGCAGAGATCCTTCAGTTCAGCTAGTTGGTTTAACAGGCATTGTGCGTTTGTATATAGGCAATAATTGTGGTTTTCGTATACAGTGATGGGGCTGAAAGTTCGTCTATTAGTCGGACCCTTCGAGAGTCGGACATCGGTCGTTTTTTGGGATTGCCACAGTGTTTTAATCGGAGTCTCTTTCTGAATGTGGAAGCTGTGGTTCATTAGAAGGCGTAGAAAGTCTGTGATCACTCATTCTGCCATCCTTCGGGAGATTCCTGTGGTTTGCTTTCCAGTTAGCCCTAACTGATTCCATCATACCATTCGTTAAAAATGTTACTTCCAGAGGTTTTGGCCCGTCACCTTTATAGTTTGGTGAACGAGGTATTCTGAAAGTGTCCACCACCACTGACTCGTGAGTCCCGATGCTGTTGGCAATGTAGAGCCACTGTTTGTAATCGTGGTGCTGTATTTCACTTCCCGAAGCAGTGTTAGTGTGTTCGGGAACACCAAGAAGAACAACACTGCGTTGGTCACATTTGTTCTCATTGTTCAAGTTACCTTTTCTCTCCCACAACGGAATATCAGCATGTATGCGACATTTAGTCTGTGAGAATTTACGTAGCAAATAAGAGTTTAACAGACCGTCTTCCATCTCTTTTTGGCTTTTGAAAGTTATTCTCAATAAACGTGGTTCGTCGAGATGAGGAGAATTGGGGTGCCGACTTAGGCGGGTTATTGAATCAGGAAGTATCGAGCTCATATCCATCATTGAACACAGCTGGTACCATTGTCCAATGTAGTGAGTTCTTCTACTCGAGAAAAGTGTCTCGTGATGTCCTCGCCACATTGGTGAAAATTACAATGAGATTCATTAATGTTATTTTCATTTCAGTATTAGTTTTTGAAGTAAAGGAATTTTGCTGGTGGACAGTCAGTGCATGCCCCTACGACTTTCTAATCTGATTAACATCTAAGTCGCAACTTGCGTTAGTATTACTCAGCTGTTTAGCTTCCCGCAAATTCTCTTTAAGTAACGGAGCAACTTGTGGAGTTACGGGATGTAGCGTTGGGTTCGGGTTGATTTCACTTTTTAATGAGTTATTGTGGACATTTACTATCGACTTCAATGTTTCCTCAAATTTTTGGGAACTGTTCTCTAAGTATTTAACGCGATTTTCCAGGTCTCCTGATTCTGATACATTGGTCCCGGTGCCGTTTAATGACTTTGTTCTACAGACGCTGCACACATAACAGACACTAGGAATTTCAGGATTATTAATAACGACTACTGCCTCGTTAGTCAAAAGTTTATCGCAATTAGTATGTAACTTAGTAGAGCACATATAACACATGACTACTTTCGATTTCACACTTACCCCCTTTCTGCAAATTGGGCACGTCGTTTTCGTAGGTCTAGACATCCGATAGCTGTTGAGGTTGTCTGGCCAAGGTTGTCTGATCGTTGAATGTGGGTGTTGATAGCTTCCACTGAAACACCTAGGCGCGTATCAATCGGTTCACGGCTGAGAGATGACATTTGCGAGGTTCGCGTGGGAACGTATCACAATGTATTGGATGCAAATTACCAAGTAAAACAGTCGTGGTGATAGTGGATTTGATTTTGCACAAATGGTGCACGGCTTGTTGAATTCAGTTGAAGAAGATCTCCCGAACGATATCGGTCCCGACCAAGTCAAAACGGCGACAACAAATTTTGCTTGCGCACACAATTTCCACGATGATGTGGAAAATAGTAACTTCCGACAAATTGGTCACAGGACAGTAAAGCTGATTAAGTCCAATGGATCTCTTCAAGCGAAATCGAATGGCGTAAGAATAATCCGAATAGGATCAGCGAGTAACGAGTAATGTTCAAAAGTATCAGAGCACAAAATTATGCGTCCGTCCGTTAACGTCAGATAGGGGATGTGATGTACATCCATGGTCGACATCGACCGACGGAGGCCAACAACATACGATTGTACTACGAATGGACGGGTGATATTTTGAATGTATTCTCATAAGGAAATCGAGAGTCGCTACATTAAAAAGACAGCGTTTCAGATAACGAAACAGCCCAACTTAACTGAAACATCATCTTCCGCAGAGCTTACGACGCTATTCAGTCCTCTGCTGAAGGGTGACATTAACGATAATGAGGTAAGTTACGTTCAGTAAATTAAAGCAATATCTGTTCCTCCGTAATCGGCGAAGGTAGCATTTCGCGATCTGCATTATGCAGACACGAGCTGTGTCAGCTCCTTCTCAGCTTGATGTAGATACTTTACACAATGACTCAGAATTGTTTGGTCAAGAGCACGTTCTGCCAAACTCGTGGGGTTAAGGCCAAATGCAAACGTATTTGTACGGTCTTCCCAATAGTCGGATTCCAGATTTCAACTCACCCTAGATTAGATCTTTCGGAATACAAATAAGCCACCGTAGGCAACGCTGTCCTATTAATGTCAAATTCTAAATCAGATGAATTTTCCGCATAGTGTAGAGGATGATCCTTAATTGCGAATCGTGTAGCAAATCGCTTAAGGAGGCGTTAATCAGAAGCACCATTCATTAGGGCATCTATTGCTTGAGCAATGAGCTCGATGGTGTTCTGATAGATCAGTTCTCGCCGTTGGCGAGAAAGGGTACCTGGGATCATTGCTGCCATAGCCTTAGATGCGGCCTTCTGTCTGGACCACTTTTCTTTAACTGGGGCTTTGTGCTGAGTATCTGCTCATTCGCTTGTTGACGTTATTGATTTGCAAATTTAACGCTAGCAACATTCCGTCGATGTAGTCGATGAGCACAAGATTGTTTCATGATGCACAGCTTTTCGAATGACTAACAGACAACTTCGGGAAGAAGGATTTATCTCACAGCTATCAGAGCGATATGCAGTATCCTAACACAGGATTGCTAGTTGCACGAAGAAAGCCTGGTCTACTATTATCAGCCGTCAGATTTATCTGCTCTTCTGCTCTGCTTCTAGACAACTCAACGGTTATACAAAATCTAGAATCAACATTTTCTAGTGAAAAACACAATCGTGTTACATGTACAATTGGATGACAGCTATAAAAATACAGAGGATGCTATCAAAATACG
>JACCGJ010009522.1:0-23084 GCA_013407085.1 Atriophallophorus winterbourni | reverse complement strand
ACCAATGTAGAATACAAATAACACGATAAAACATAAACAAAATATTACAATGAAAACTCACGGACAGTGAAGAAGTATATTCCACTACACACAAAATAATCCGCTCCGAATAAATCCAAGACGGACAACGAGTGATGAGAAAAGGTCCGGAGACAGCTGAAAAGGAGCTCGACTCCGTTAGAACAGTCAACACAGAACAGTCAGCACAGAACAGTCAGCACAGAACAGTCAGCACAGAACAGTCGACTAGCACAACGAGGCAGAACGAACGACGCGCGGTTGGACGGAAAAGTGTATATTCAAATTTTATGCGGTTGCAGTTTAGTAAAACAACGATACAAAATGTATGAAAATGTGAAACGCTACAGAGCTCCCCCTAGAGCGTTGGTCGGATCGACCAACGATCGAAAAATCAGGGAATAAACTCTGCTAACCGGGCGGGGAAAGAGACACAGCGCCCAGAACGCGTGCGAGAAACTGTAGGTTGAGTATTGTCGGTTGGTTGGGAGAGGGAAACAAGGTCCTCGGTCATTGGCTGGGTCGGAGGGGTTGACGGGAATACCACATTGGTGTCATTCGAAGAGAGTTGACCGTATGAGGAATCGATATAGGCTGGCTTTAACCTGTCGATGCTGACGGAGTCTCGTGTTCCGTTTTTGTCCAGGACAAAATATTTCGGCTTGCGCACCAAAACTTTGAATGGACCGTCGTAGGGCGGCTGTAGGGGCTTCCGCACGGCGTCGACACGAACAAAAACGTAGGGGCAGGTTGAGAGGCCGGGATGAACTTGGGCGGGACGGTTGTTGAGGCGCGTTGGGACGGGACGAACAGACTTGAATTGCTCCTTCAATCTCGCGGCGTATGAGGAAACATCGAGCTCACCGGTGTGGCGGGAGTCAAGAATCATCTCGCCAGGCAGTCGTAGTGCGGTACCAAAAACAAGTTCCGAGGGACAACATCCGGCATCCTCCTTGACCGTGTTCCTGATTGCCAACAGAATGATGGGTAGTCGTTCAGACCAATGCACACTGGACGAGGAAGCGGTGATGGAAGCTTTCAATTGACGGTGGAACCGTTCGACTAATCCATTTGCCGCGGGGTGGTATGCCGTCGTACACATATGTGTTGATCCAATCATTCGGCTAACATCCCGAAACAATGCAGAGGTGAATTGAGATCCTCTGTCTGTGGTGATAGTAGCCGGAACGCCAAAAATAGATATCCATGAATGAACAAACGTCTGAGCAACAGTCTCTGATAAAATATCACACATAGGCGTGGCAACAGGCCAACGCGTGAATCGATCCACACACGTCAAAATGTAGGTGTAACCCTTGGATGGCGGTAAGGGACCTACAATGTCCAGGTGCACATGTTTGAAACGCGCGTCAGGTTGGGGGGATGTGGCAAGGGCAGCACGGGTGTGCTTATGAATCTTGCCCTTTTGACACGTAACACAGTGTTTTGCCCATTGGCGGATATCTTTCCGTACGTTGTGCCATACGAAACGTTCGGTAATAAGACGTACCGTTGAGCGTATGCTCGGATGGGATAATCCATGAAAGTGATAAAAAATAATCCGGCGGTGAGATTGTGGAACAAATGGTCGCGGCTTGCCGGTAGAAATGTCACAATGGATATGAGCGTCACAGTTTAGGAGGGGTAAACATGAAAAGCGAAGGGAAGGGTTGTTTGTGATGACGGAAAATTCAGGATCAGCTTCCTGATGCCGGGCAAGATCCTGTAGGTCCACAGATGGTCGATTGACTTGGTGTAAATCCGTGCGAGAGAATGCGTCAGCAACAACATTACTGCTACCATCGATAAAGCGAATATCGTCGGTGAACTGCAATATGTAGTCCAACTGACGGATTTCTCGAGGAGAGTGACGATCCGCAGAGGTGCGAGCTGCATAAACGAGGGGCTTGTGATCAGTATAGATGGTAAACTGACGTCCTTCCAAAAAGTGCCGGAAGTGTTTGATCGCCAAGTACACAGCGAGAAGTTCTCTGCCGAATGTACTGTACCTCGTCTGCGTTGGTTGCAACTTCTTCGAAAAGAAGGAAAGTGGTTGAGCATCGCAGCCGATCAACTGTTGTAGAACTGCACCCACTGCAACAGAAGAAGCATCTGTTTTGAGCACAAGGCGGGCACTGTTTGTGGTATCCAAGTGGCTCAAGGACGTAACTGTTGACAACTCCTTCTTCACGGCGACAAAAGCGGCCTCCGCTTCAGCTGTCAACACGAGTTTCTTTGGATTTCCTCGTAGTAAATCAGTTAAGGGTTGTAACAATTGAGCACAATTGGGGATGAACCGACCGTAATAATTGATGACACCAAGAAAACGACGAAGGCTCTTGATGGATTGGGGTAAAGGATATTCCACGACAGATTGGGTTTTGTCGGGTAACGGGCTAATACCATGGGAGTCGATTTGATGACCAAGGAATTGGACACTGGTTTGACCAAAGACACACTTTTCGGGATTAATAGTGATTCCGTAATTGTCGAGACGTTCAAAAACAACGCGTAAATGTTTTTTGTGCTCCTCTGCAGTGGTACTGGCGATGAGGACGTCGTCGATATATACAAAAACGAAATCTAATCCACGAAAAATTTGGTCCATAAATCGCTGGAAGGACTGAGCTGCATTGCGAAGTCCAAATGGCATTCGGAGAAATTCGAAGAGACCAAATGGGGTAATGACAGCTGTCTTGGCGATATCCTCCTCGGCCATTGGTATCTGATGGTAGGCCCGTACCAAATCCAATTTTGAGTAAAACTGCTTTCCACGGAGATGCAGGGAAAATCGTGGATATGTGGAATAGGGTACCGATCGGGTATGGTGATGGCGTTGAGTGCACGATAGTCACCACAAGGTCTCCAGTCGCCATTTTTCTTTGCAACCAAATGCAGCGGCGAGGCCCATTGACTATCGGATGGCCGAATTATGCCAAGGGTTACCATATGTTGGAATTCGTTTTTAGCTGCGTGAAGTTTGTCTGGCGGGAGCCGACGGGGCTTGGCAAAAACTGGTCGTCCTTTGGTGACGATGTGATGTCGAACCAGGTGCTTGGGGTTGGTCGCTGCAGTTGAGGGGTGCACCAGCGAAGGAAAATCCGTGACGAGGGAAGAGAACTCATCAGAATCGGGAAGGCACACACGTAAGTTGATAGAATTAAGTGCAACGGTTTTACAAGATACGTGAAGTGAAGTAATCTTATCTTGCAATTGGCGTCGCTTAATATCAACAACTAAATCAAACTGCGCAAGAAAATCAACACCAAGGATTGGTTGTTTGACATCGGCAATAATAAAAAGAAAAGGGAACTGCCGGCGGAGTCCGAAGTCTAGGTTTAGAAACTTCTGACCATACGTGGCAATTTTCGTTTGATTAGCCGCCTGGAGACAAATTCCTGTAGCTTGAAGGTGGCGTTTTTCTGCAGATCGAGGTAGAACGCTCACCTCAGCACCGGTGTCGACGAGAAAATTCTGATGAGAATTCCGATCAGTGACATACAGGAGGCGACTAACGGGTTGGCCAGCGACAGTCGTCGCCACTACTGGCTGGCGCTCGCGTTTCCCTGTTTAGAGAATGCGCCAGACTTGGGGTATTTGCAACCGGGGCGACAGTTACGTGCATCGTCACCGAAACGTCGATGAAAATAACAAATCTGATTGCGGTGTCGCGACGCACTGCGGTGTTGTGACGTACTGCGGTGTTGTGGCGCACTGCTGCGTCGTCTCGAATTGGAGTGCGTGCGGGTTTCAGCATAACGCGTCAGATTTGCTATAGAGAGTTCAATTCTGGATAGTCGTTCTGACAGACTTTCTGTGGATTTTAAGGGTTCATTGGGGATTAATGGCTTGGGTGTCTCAACTTGCTGGACGGTATGATGTCCGTAATATTCGTTGATTTTATCCGCTATATCAGCAAGCTCATCCAACGTGGAACGGGTGGCAGAGGCTGCTAGGATGGACGCCATGCTTACAGGTAGACATTTCAACCATAATTGACGAATGATAGAGTCATCGACCTTTGAGTCCCCAACCAATGCGCGCATATGGCGAAGAAGCTGCGAGGGAGTGCGATCACCCAGCTGAACACTTGAGAGAAGCTGACGCAATCTGCCCTCTTCCGATATAGTGGTTCGCTTCAAAACAGCGGCCTTGAGTAGATCGTAAGGGGTTTCAGGAGGCATGACATCAATTACATCAAAAACCTCTGCGACAATCGCAGTGGGGAGAGAATTCGAAGCATACAGATACATCGTGTCCTGTTTCGTAATTCCTCTGAGCCGAAATGTGTTTTCCATCAGACGAAACCATGCACGCGGATTAGTACCGTCAAAATTAGGAAAAGGGACAACAACAGCGTTAAGGTTGAGAGAGTTGGTAGAGACGTCAGATTCCATGATGAAAAAAAATTGATATAGGAGCGAAAGGAAATACAAATATCGGGCTCACCAATAATGTAGCGGAAAAATACCAATGTAGAATACAAACAACACGATAAAACATAAACAAAATATGACAATGAAAACTCACGGACAGTGAAGAAGTATATTCCACTACACACAAAATAATCCGCTCCGAATAAATCCAAGACGGACAACGAGTGATGAGAAAAGGTCCGGAGACAGCTGAAAAGGAGCTCGACTCCGTTAGAACAGTCAACACAGAACAGTCGGCACAGAACAGTCGACTAGCACAACGAGACAGAACGAACGACGCGCGGTTGGACGGAAAAGTGTATATTCAAATTTTATGCGGTTGCAGTTTAGTAATACAACGATACAAAATGCATGAAAATGTGAAACGCTACAATAGGATCTGTCGCCATCTTCAGTTCAGTTAAGTTCAGTTTGCACAGGACAGTATGTGGCTGACAAGCCAATCGAGCGTCCAGAATTTCTTTCGGTGGAAAGCTGCGGAGAAGCGCCCACCACTGCCAAAGGGTCAATCCTTTTCCTCCGTGCGGAACCTCTGATGGTCGTAGGACTAGGAGAATGTAGTTGGAGGAGCACCGCACTATAATCGATGCACTGCCAAAAGGTAATTTTCTTTCTTCTCTGTTTGCAATCTCTGATGATCGCGGTGCCAGGCGCTGTAGTAGTAGGATAGTAGTAGGACAGCAACGCGCAATAATCGATGCTGGAAAAAAGAAAAGGCAGTTTCTCCTCACCAGCATCTAGTTGATTACTCGTTGCGGAACTCTGTTCAGCACGGCTTACTTAAAGGGAAGTCGTGCCTAACAAACCTCTTATGTTTTCTGTTATGTCTGTGCTGCACTGTTGTTGGCCCAGCCCGTTTGGTCAGAGAGAACGCAACCGTCACTCAACTCGTTTATCCACCGAATGCAAAGTGTATCACAAATGAGCGAATGTGTGAATATCACAGTGAGAGAAAATCATAATTTGAATTCAGAATCGATCTTCATTGGTGATTAATCAATAGTTCGTTCACTGGCAATACAACAGGGGGCTCCCTCCTAACACCTCCCTCTTTAAGCTCGGTTGTCGTATGACTTCATTTTCGGATTCACTTGTAGGCGGGTTACTGGAATACGTCTTCGATCAGCCCACCTTTGTAGCGATTGTGGTAACGTTGCAGTTTACCCCAAGCACAGTGATAGCAAACACCAAGCGAGAACTCCGAAAGGTTGAATAAAAAGGTGTATGGGATGATCAGGCACGCGGTACACATCGAATGCCGTATACAAGTCCTGTGGGTGAATGCGGCAGCTGAAGTCGCTGAGAATGATTTCACAGGTACTTGACTGTTATGCGCAGACCGGTTGGCTGGAAGACGATGGCCCCGTAGCATCGCTAGCGGGCGGCCACAATGGGGAACGAACGGAGAACAATCCTACTACCTCTTGTTATATTCCCGGTTCCAAACACAAAGGGATTGAGGATCAATACACAAGCGCGGTGTTTGAAATTTTGGCAAGTCTTTTATCTGCACTACACATTTTTATATTTATATTGTCGATATGTCTCATTACAAGCTATCGAAATCTTCAAAAGCAACACACCGAACTACATCTCAACTAAAAAAATGTTCGGTGGTTCTTGATGGAAATATGTCCACGGTTCTGACCACTGTACGGAACCTAGAATACAAGATTGAATCAGTTGCGGATAAGCTGTCCACGGTTTCTAAAATTTGCAGTATATTAGAACCACTAGCTATCCTTCTCGACCCTAGTTACGTATTAGACTCTGATCTTCTTCAAAAAAACGGGTCGATTCATAGTGTCGCTGACCTCAGAAATTGAGCAGCGTCGAAACCGTGCTAAAAACATTATTCTTCTTAATGTAGGCGATAGATATCCTTTAGTGGACCTCAAAAAGATAGTAATGTCTCGTTATGGCCTCCTCCTAGAATCGGCATCTATAATTAGGCTTAGAAAGCCTTCTAACCGCAGTTGTGCCCCGATATTATTAAAATGTGTTAACGAAAATTATGCGTTACATATACTTAATAATCAACATGTCTTAAAATCACTGCCTAAATTTTTAAATGTGTTGATCAAGCCAGACAACACACCCTTACAACGCAAATGCGTTCCCAAGCGTCTCAACGTAGTAAAACCCTCAACAGTTATTCCCAATTTAATAGACCTGGATATTGTCGTTGATAATTCCACATCAACATCAACAACTAATTCTAAGTTAAACATTGACGACGCAATGTTAACACCTGGCCCTAATAGCCATGCCCCCACTAAGGAAACCGTCACCGCAGCTTTGCAGCCCTCAGCTCGACCTATAATTAAAGCCACAAAAAAGTCGTGCTCCCTGTCTTCAAATCAAATTCACCCTTACTACGTGGTGGACCGCGCATTATTAGGAACCATACGGTTGGGCGTAATTTTGATGGAAATAATCTATCTAATGGCTCATGTAATTATCACCCCGTACATAGACGGTTCCCGGTTATACCTGGCCCACTTAATCCACTTATCCTCCCGCAAAGTCCCTTTTATCCCAAGCAGCCCTATTACTATCCTCCTCCAAGACCCTACACTTATCCACTCCAATACGCTCCACGTCTTCTAGATCAGCGCCCCCTCATGAATGGGAACTCGTTTAGTGCTTACACAAACCCATTTCAAAACATGTATGGCTCAATAGAAAAATTTCCTTTCCTTTACCACAACCCTTACCCATATTAGCTCCGACAATTTCAAACAACTCGTGTAAATCGTTTTCTATTACGCATGTTAAATATCCTAAAATTCGCCTTCTGTTACTTAATGCTCGGTCAATTATTTCTAAGCTCCCTGCCCTTCAACATTTCTTGCTCTCAAACCCACACGACATAGTTCTTATAACAGAAACGTGGACAACTAATGACGTTCCCAACGTTTCACTTGAACTAGCCAACTATTTTATGTTTCGTAGGGACCGCAACCACACTCAATGGTTCAATGGTTCAATGGTTTATTGTGGTGTAAAAGCATAGCTTAAAAATAACCACAGGTTGGTATGTACAGTGTGGTAGAAATAAAATTGTGAGTGTCATCTGTTCGGGGACGGGGAGGCCTTATAGCGGGCCACACTCGCTTTGGAATTGCGCCTTCCTTATATTGCGAGGCGGTCGCAGAATACGGACGCATCGGGGTGGCGTTAGACCTGGAAACAAGTAAAACTGACAGGTGGTTAGGAAGGGAATGAACGGAGTAGTAAGGCAAGGAGGACAACGTACCTGAAAAAATGAAGCTAGTACGCGATGCGGTGTAGTGGATCAGTGCTGATCCGAGAACAGCAGCAATCGGACAGACAAGGCCTCAAGGTATGTTGTTGTGGAGATCATTTAAATGAGCGTCCAGACTCCGTTTAAAAACCTCTACGGATGTTGCGGATACGACTTCCTGGGGTAGACTATTCCATTGAGTACATATCCGGAGGGAAAAGAAATGCCTGCGACAGTTGATGCGTGAGTGTTGATATGAAAGTTTGAGTGAATGGCCACGAAGATGTGAAGTTTCATGATTAAGGACGAGAATGTGTTTACAAGGGTGAACAGTGGATGAGAGGATTTGGTAGGTGAGAATGAGGTCACCACGGAGCCTTCTGTATTTCACTGAAAAGAGATTGAGGGAGCGAAGACGTTCAGGATAAGCATACGAGGCCAGACCTCTGACAAGTTTTGTGGCGCGTCGCTGGGGAGCCTCAAGAAGTCTTTGGTCCTTCAGTAACCACGGGCACCAAACTTGAACGGCGTATTCGAGATGTGGACGGATGAATGTTTTGAGCAAAAGCGACAAACATTGAGGTTCAAATCTGCGAAAAACACGTTTGAGAAGACCAAGCATGGCGTTTGCTTTATTGGCTGCTCTCAGACATGTCGCCGAGACTGACATGTTGGACTGCACGATAATGCCTAAGTCCCTTTCTGAGGAAGTCGTCTCAATTGGGTGTAATCCCAGGTAATAGCTTGGGCTAGAGTTTGCACGCGTTGAAAGGACGCGGCATTTCTCTGTATTGAACGGTAAGCAATTTTCGAGTGACCACACATAAAGCGAATTGAGGTCGTCCTGTAGTTGATCGATGTCGTGTTGACATGTGATGACTCTCCAGAGTTTCATGTCGTCGGCATACATGAGCGTGTGGGAATCAATGGCTTGAACGACATCATCAATGAAGGATAGGAATAGGGTTGGCCCGAGTACAGAGCCTTGAGGGACACCGCTGGAAATGCTGAAACTTGAAGAGAGGCATCCATCGACGCGGACGCATGCGCGGCGATTTGATAAATAACTCTCAAGCCACTGAAGCAACTGACCTGCAATCCCTAGAGAACATAATTTGCGGAGCAAGATTCGATGGTTGACTCTGTCGAAAGCTTTCGAGAAATCTAAGTATACTAGGTGAATCTCTCGTCCTTTGTCGACTTCGGATGTCCAGTGGTCACGTGCGAGCATCAGGTTTGTCACACATGATCTCCGGGGACGGAAACCGTGTTGCGAATCAGACAGAAGGTGTAGTCCTTCAATGAACTGGATCAGAGAGTCACTGATAATAGATTCCATAAGTTTCGATATAACAGAGAGTAATGTTATCGGTCGGTAATTGGACACGAGAGATCGAGAGCCGCTTTTATAGATGGGAGAGATAGATCCACATTTCCAGTCAAGTGGGACACAGCCGTTAGCAAAAAGGTGCGTGAAAAGATTAGCCAGGGGATAACAGAGAGAGGAGGCACATTCGCGTAGGGTTCGGGGATGGAAACCGTCTGGTCCAGCGGAACTGGTGGGCCGTAAGTTTTTTAGTTTATGATATATAACTGTGGGTGTAAATTCGATGTCACATAAAGTGGAATGGGATGGGGATGAATTTACAGGAATCGTGATGTTGCCCGAAGAAGATTGAAAAATTGAGGCAAAATGAGCTTTCAGAGCTTCGGCCGCAGCTGCAGCATCCTGGGTCAAGCCTTGTGGAGTCTCAAGGATCGTAACTCCAGGTTTAACATACCTCAAGCGGTTCACATAACTAAATAACCGTTTGGGATTGATGGCAAAAGAGCTCGTTAGTCTGTACTGGTAAGCGAGTTTGTCATCGCGAACTAGCGAATTGACTTTGTTACGAAGCTTGCGATAGCGCTCCCAGTTCGCAGGAGTTGGCATACTGAGATAGGTAGCCCATTCAATGTTTCTTTCCCGCATCCATTTTCGAGTGCGACTACGAATTGGAGTAAAACCGCGACTTTTGAGAGAAACTTCTTTGGTAACGGTGCATAAGCTTTGCAGATGCTGTAAGCGGGTGGAAAAATGAAGCCAGGCATCTTCCACTGAAGTTGATGAGTTAATAATCCAATCTTGTTCATCAATGATAGTGTTGAGAGACGCGTAGTTTGTCCGTTTACATGAATAAATGGAGCGTGCATTTACCTTATCAGCCCAGTAAACTAGGTCGAAGTGGAGGAAGACATGATCACTGCGCCCAAGTGGGGGTTCCCGTTTGATATATTCGATCATTAATTCGTCATTGGTCAGAATCAAGTCTAGCAGTGAGGGCGAATGCTGCGAGTGAAAACGTGTTGGGAGCGTGGAGTGGTTGAAAAGTGGATGACTGTGTATTAAATCCAGTAGTTCATTTGATAGAGGGTTGCTAGGATATGGGTCACAGAATAGGCGTGGTAAGTTGAAGTCACCCATAATGAGGACATGTGTGTGGTAAACAGTTAATGCGTGGTTCAGATCTGTCAGCAATTGCATGTCGCGAGCCGCTGAGCTATTGGGTGGACGGTAGATGAGAACAATCAGTAACGTTGAATGAACGGATAGTTGCAGAACACAGGTAAGAGCGTCGGAAGATTGAAAACCATCTAATACTGAGCAGTGTAATGATGATCGGGTGTAAAGAGCTACACCTCCTCCTGCTGTAGGCCGATCTGACCGGAAGACAGTCATGTTAGTCAGCTCAATCTCACTGTCGAGGTGGCAATCACTCAACCAAGTTTCTGTGACGGCAAGAATGTCATAGGGGCAAGCGGAAGTACGTAGTCTGAGTTCGTTAATTTTACTAAGAAGGCTTTGAGCATTAGTATAGCCACATACCAGGGACTTCCGCAGAATAATTGAAGGCTGATTTACACCTGAGCCGGTCGGGACACGACCGGCTGGTTCAGGTTTTTTGATACGTCAGTAGATGCGGGTGGTATATTTGTTACTTTAGGATTGACGAGTGATTCACCCTCGGTGCCAGTGTTGGGCAATCTGGATACAACGGTCGGTATAGGATTACGGCGTGGATTGTCGGAATATAGTCGAACATTAGGTGGAGCATATCTACGAGTTGTACGCCAAGCACTTAACGCAGAATTTACCATATCGGGATGTAGAAAACAAACCTTCAGTAAGCGGGGAGAATTACCAGAGTATGTACCTGAACGAGGAAGACGGTAAATAGCGGTTGTAATTATATCAGTACACTCCATGTGACTATGTAGGAAACGCCACTGATCGTAATCATGCTGTTTCTTATCTAGATCATTCGAACATTCGCCTTCTGGTACACCATGAATGATGATAGCTGATGGCTCTCGGCGCGTTGATTTAGAATCACGATTCTTTTGGCGCTCAGTCCATGGAACGTTCGGAAAGATCCGGATAGTACTAGATTCACCGTGGAGTAAATAGGCAGACAATAAAACGTTTTCAGCTTGTTCACTCGTTTGCAAGTCAATACGTAAGAGACGGGCTTTATCGGCATGGGGGGAAGATGGATGTCGGGTTAATCGTGTTATACCCGAGGGATCTATGGCTGGGATTTTCATTTTCGAACACAAGTCAATCCACTGTTGTAGATCATGTTCACGTTTACTTTTGAACTGTGTACATGTTGACTCAGGTACATTGGTACAAATGACGGAGAATGTGTGAGGACGCGCGTTTTTGACTTTTGGCGGAGAAGTGTTTGACTGCTTTTTCTTTGAGGTAGTTGCAGTAACCGGCTCTTTCAGTGGAAGGTATGACGGAGGGGAGAGTGTGCACCCAGGGTTACATTCAACAACAGGAACTACAGGCTGATCTTGTTGCCGGCGCAGAGAGGCGAGTTCTGCAAGAATACGGCGGACATCAGATTCAACTTTAGAAATCCTATTATCGACTGTTTGACGGGGGGTTGCACTTTCGGGTCGAGCTGGTGTTGAGGACAACTGTGGAGTAACTTGTGAGGTACGCATAGGACATGTCAGCAGAGTAGATTCGCCATTATTCTGCAGAGATTCGAAATCAGGAAGGCATATCTGGCAAATGTATTTCAGAGAAGAAGATGCCTGTGACCGTATTACTGCAGTTTCTAAGTCCGTAAGACGAGGTTCACAAGATAGATGCGTTTTCGTGCAGCACAAAGAGCAAGTGATAGACTTCGTTCTAGGTCCGACACGAGAGCCACACACTGGGCAAGAACAGCTCGAAATGGCAGGCATTTGCGGTTCTAACTGAAAGTCAATTGAGTCAAAATAGAGTATAAAATCACACAGCACTGGAAATTGCGAAATTTCGAACACCGCGCGCTTTTTTTTCCTTCGATTACATATAAATATGTTAAGAAGTTTAAAAAAACAAACGGGTTCCATGTTGATTTAAAAAAATAAAAATGCGTATAAAAAGTTATTTGAGCACGGCCGATCCATCATAGTCTGACGCCTTGCAAACTGAGCTGCCGTCCTTCATTTTATTGATCTCGATTAGGCATTCCAAATTTCGAGCAGAAGCGAGAAAGTCTGTTGGGGTCATCCAAAAAAGCTGATCACCTTTTCAGGTCTTCCAAGTAATCGTTAGGTAAATGTTAGTTGGAAGTTCGGTAGAGCTCGATTGCCCGGTTCACAACCATGCTCTTTGTTAGCGTAACCAAAGTTTCACTTCTGCAAAAGCTAGAATATTGATGTCACTGAGCGTTCAAATTATCAACCTATAGCGCGATGCATTGAATCTTTCAACCACATTTTCAAGGATGCATTTCATATTTGATTTCATCAGCAAAGATCATCGCATGAACCCAGTACTCTCCACAGAACAGGTTACAAATATCAAAAATGTTTATTTTAATGCATTTCATTCACACATGCGAACACCTCACGACTGGTTTCGTATTATTTGTACTCATCAGGTAAGAACAGTAAGATCAGGATCCGCTTCAGCTTTATAGTGAGAGAGTGGAAATTGAATTTGTGTGTGTGATGGGAATTCATGCAACTGAGCATTATTGTATAAAAACACTATCTTCTTTTGTCTGGCCGCGCCAGCCTTATCTAACAGTGGCAACCAATCGCAACTTGTCTATCACTCCTCCACTATTTCAAGCGCATGCGAATCCTGATTTTACTGTTCCTACTGTGTGCAAACAGCGCGAAAACGGTCGTGGGGTGGGTGGGTGATGGAAATGCATGCAAATGAATATTTTATTTCATGATCATTGGTTTAAATACTATTAACATGCGTTTGGGCAGATGGATTTGAATATGTTAGTGACATCAATTTTAGTTTGAAAAAATTGGCACTAATCCTGGAATCTTGCTTGTTTAAGCGCCATTGATCTAATTTAATTTTAGTGGCAGTAGTCAAAGTTTGCCAACTATTCAGTTAACTGATTGTGCACTAAACGGCTGCTACAGGACTAAAGTCCTATCATTTTACAAAATAAGGTTGACATTCTCCTACTAATTTTCGCCATTTACAATATATATTCCATTCGAAAACGCTGATCAACTCGGTTACATATTGTCACGAAAAATATTTTAAACGATTTTCTGAGATTCATTTGCCAATAAAGAATGATAAATAATTTATTAATTAATTTTATTAAACTAATGCAATCCACACTCATTAAATCCACACTCAACTAAATAGTCTGACAATACTTGTCTTTAAAAAGAAAAAGAAATGGTTCACTACAATGTTCCAATCTTCTTCTCCCTCATCACTTATTCTCTTTTTTGATCCTCGATATTGTGTTCAACTCCTTAAGCTATCTTACATGCATTATTACCAATTTCTTGTACATCATCTTGAGAAAATGTCTTTTCATACAATCGAAACCATTTAATGCCAACGCCTCTAGACTTTTGCTATAATGTTGAGACATGTAGGTAATTTACACTTGCTAATATTCAGGCAATTATTCGTAATCTTTTTTCAACCTAATCAAGGTTCATACAAGAGTTATGTCCCGGAAGGTAAATGATTTAAAATTTTACTAAAATATGTATGTTTCATGTAGGCTCAAAATTCATATCAACGACCAACATCTATTTATTTTCACAAAAAACTCATGCTCAAGCTGAAAAATATGGGAATCAACTCTGAATTAACACAAAATTTGTCATATAAATTACTAACGTTACTGACTCATTTCCGTACAGAAAACCTGCGAGCCAGAGAAATGCATTCGGGTGTAATAATATCTGAACTGAATCGAATTAAGATATGCTTATTTGTATGCATCGTATACACTAAGTTTCCACCATAGTGTTCATGCCTACTTGCACAACTCTTTTACGGACAGTAGGATCCAGACTCTTGCTGTGATGAGCACAAACAACAGGAGTCGGTTGTTGCATGTATGTGTTTGATGAAAATGAATGAAATTAGGAATTCTGTTGTTCATGCTCCTCGGTATAGCTTATCTACTTGTGTGTGGGCATATGCTAATTGAACTGGCTGCCACAGAATCAGCATTCTAAAACCGTGGTTTACAAGTTCTCAACATGTTTATCATCAAATTTGGCAAATATTACACTTATACTATAATGCGGATTGAAAGAAAAAGCAAGCTATTGCGGAGAGATATTAGTACGCATGCAATAATAAATTGAATAATATTCTATATTATATAGTATGCAAGGACATGCTCTACATAAAACTACCAATTATTACTAAAATAATCATCATGGTATTGCGCAGCTAAATTTTTTGGTGAGTTTTAATGATTGCATATTTCTTTGATGTTGTTTCCAAATAATTGGTCACTAAGATTGAAAATCTTTTGTTTATTCGAAGTTTTATTTGTGTTTTGTTTATAATAGAAATATAAATGATAAAATTAGTATTTAAAATAGGATACACAGAAATAATTTGTTGCTGTTTGGCGAAACGCATATGGCAACCATGGTACATTCACTATGACAGAACATGTAATTATGATTGGTTAAGTTGTTTCAGATCAACTTCCTTCTAAAAATATTGATAAGAGTTGTGCTACACTGTTCAACATTTCAATTAAAATCTACGGAAATATTTTGAAACATTTGGGATAAATAGCACACAACTTGATAACATAAATCAATGTTTCGTTGTAACTAACTTAGAGAAATCATCGTTACAAATCTTGGGACTACAAAGAAGAATACCTGCAATCACTCTAAAAAATATTTTGTGTAATTAAATGGTGTTATTGACAACAACAACACTATTTGAAAAAAATTTCGTTCTGTTAGAGAACAAGTTTCAAATAAACGAAGAATGAGATTTTGAATTTAATAACATCCGCCAACACTTCATCGAATATTGTGTCGAATCGATTTTGATTATAAATTATAAGCGGCCGTTGAATGGAATCTGCTTTTTTGCAGAACATTGATGGAATTCTTATACATTGCATTATTTAATAACCACTATCAGTTGCAATGCTTAGCACACAATAACTGATGATAAATTTCACTTTTTATACATTTAGAACTACAACGTGAGTATTATAGAAGTTTGAATGTTTTGTTTTGAAAACTAATAACCACGGCGAAGTGAACGTTACTTTTTCCTGTTCAAACCATTCAAATTCCCAAAGCAGTCGTGATCTGTGTAAAAACTGTCAGACAATTTCATGGTAAAAAACTTGTTCAAAATTAAAACTTCGGGTTGTGTAAAGTGTATTTAGAATGAAAATATTAAATCTGGCCCTATATCATTACGTAAAAGCCAACAAATCTTTTTACTTTTTGATTTTTACCGTCAAAGCGTTTTGAAATGAAACGAAGTTCATCTAAAAATTTACGAAGATACCCAAGCATCAATTTGCAATATTCAAAGTCGAAAATTTATATTTTAAAACAAAAGATTTAGGATTTGGTAAATGATAAATAGGACGATTGTAAGTGTGAATCATTCTAACTGTCGCTATGTAACTTGTGACTGTTTGAGCTTGGACATTAGATTTTGTAGCTGCTAATTCTTGTAACTTGCATCCAAGTTGGTTTTACGAAGCAATGGAATGGAGTGCAATATCATTTTTCAGAATTGAGTCTAATGTTTGGATTAAATATCGCATAACAGGACACACATATGTATAGACGTAGTGTTTCCTGATTGACTGGCAGCAGACTAATTTTTATTTTTCTGTGATAAAATCAATTATATAAACGTTGGTGGTATGCATAAAATCATGCATACATATACACAGATATATTAATATAATTGTCAATTTTCGATTTTCCGAAAATTATAGCGGGAAAAACAGGACACATTAGTGAGAATTTTTGCTTTATTAATGACGTTTGTTGTATAACAAATTAAAATTATTAAGAAGTTACATTACTTCAAGCTCGAAAGTTGCATATTTCAATTTCGTAGAGTTAATCGTTAGGGAACTGTCACGCCTCGATTAACTGTTGCCTATTTATTGTTTGATGACGTGCGTGTTAGTCTTCATCACTCATGCGATGTTCACATGAATGCTATATCATTCATAAAACATGACACACTAGTAACGTTTTGTGTCAATTCACTCTCAAAATTCAAAGACCTCTCAAGATCATCAACATTTGTCCTAATTTAAGGGTTAGTTGATGCGATACTAAATCTCATTTCCGTTCAAACAACCATTAATGTTTTACACAGGGTTCGAAGGATACTCGATGCAACATTGAAACTTTCATCTCTATTCATTCCTTAGGTCAAACTTTGCAAATTTAATCACGTTCACCTTCATTCCCTCGACATAAGAGAGCGTTAATTGATCACCGTTCTGTGCAGATAACAAAGAATATATCACTCGCGTATTTTCATAGACAATTCTTCGATACTGCAGCACTGTTCTCAACCTGTTCGATTGGATTTTCGGTGAACATCGCAGTAAATGTTTGCACCCGAGCCCTCGCAGCTTTAGGCTCATTAGTCCGGACTTGATGAATTGAAAGTCGTTAACTAGTGACACGCTAGTTGTTCTATTTGTCACGATAAAGTTCATATGAAGTGTGACGTTACCCTGACTGCTGATGCTATTGCAATTGTCAATAAAGATGAAATGCTAGGAGTATACTATATCTGTCATGTATGCAGAATTGAACCTAGAAACTGTACGAAGACGACTGCCAGCTCACAGACTGAAACTAATATAGGGGTGTTGAATTTAGAGGACCGTATAGAGCGAATTGAAGGTTTGTTAAATGACTTATTAATTAGCAAACTGAAGCCTAGACTTGAGTGTGGAGATCGCGTTTCATCTCCGTATCTAATGAAGCAGGAAGGCAAAAAAATGCGATGATGAATATACCGACATTCGAACTAACAATTCAGAACAACTGAGCCGTTCCCGTGATCTGCGTGCTATGGAAAGGTCTGAAACAAACTCAACAACATCCGAAAATAAAAAGCGAGCAGTTAAACAACCAACTGACCCCAAAACAGATAATGCTTTTATGAAACGAAATAAAATCTCCACCAATCGTAAGGCACACACTTTGAGTGTCATTTGTACTGACGTTCCTGAGCTTGAATGCACTCTCTTCAAAGACCGTCAAAGACATGACGAATAAAAATGGAAGGAACTGTGTGAACTTATGAAACTTGGAACTGTAATGCCGTTAGCGTTGACCCGTTAAACTAGACGGCGTGATTCACCTCATCAGACTGTTGAGGGTTAAATTAGAAAATGAGCGTGACCTGGAAAACGTACTAATTAATTCTTACCTACTTGGGTCTAACAATTCACTGGATATTCTTATTCATGTTGATATTCCATGGTCCGAAAGGATGAACAATACATACGACAAAAGAAAGACATCTAATCGCAATCTCATCATCCTCGGAGTTCCAGAACTGGCAGGCAATCCTGTGACTAACGAGCGAGCTGAGCATGACTACAGGCAATGGAGTTTTCTGGCTGATACCATTTTCGTCGAAAAGGCCGTTGTTGTGGATACTTTTAGACTGCCTTTCTCAGCAAACTTCAAAGGTAATGGGCAACGTCCACTAAAAATAAACTTCCTAATGAGTACTATGGTTGATACTGTACGTTGCAACTGGAAAAGCTGGAAACACAAAATCCCAAAAGGTGTAATCCTTAGCGATCACATAAACACTGATATAAATGCAGCCCATTCTGCATTAAATACTGCCAGGATTGATGGAGCCCTATCAACTGAACCAAGAAATGAATCTTTAGCTGGGACACAAAATCAGCAATCGAACGCAAAGCCACCACAAATGACTCCCGAGAGTGGTGTGAAGCCAGATAAAGAAATATTTTGGCCAAAAAGAGGACTCGATTTGCGCCTCTCAACCTGAAACTACCGATATGCTAATTAACTTGTCGAAAAACAGAACAGTGCCGACTCTTCCAGAGTCCGCGTGACAATGTCAGTTGTCTCAGATTATGCCATCACACGACACCATCCTACTTTGCTTACCAAAACTGTTGTCGGATGCATCTATGCCAATGCCCAATGCTTGATTAACAAATTTGACGAACTTGTCAGCTCGGTTTGACACTAAACGACCTCAGCTAAAGCCATTACCGAAACTTGGCTGAGCCCGGAATACCACGATTGTGAGTTTGAGATTGCTGGCATGTCACTGCTCCGCCGAGACCGTGCGTCACGTGGAGGAGGTGTGGCACTCCATTATGATCAGAGACTCAAGTGCAAAGAACTGACGGATTCCGACTTAGTGCTTCCAGACACGCTATGGTGTTTGTTGACAACGACTACAGGCGATGATTGCACAATCGGCGTAATTTATCGTCCACCAGCAGCCCCGGAAGTGTATAATACGAATATGCTCGAAAAGCTACGCTTTATTGCCTCGAGATATCATATCAGAATCTTAATCATGGAAGACTTTAATATGCCTAACTTGCTGAAGACTATCAAAATTTCTCACACCTCCACTGCTGCCATCTTCCAGCAGCTGTTTGACGAAATTACCCTGTATAATCACGTTGAAAGCAATACAAGATACATAGGGAGAGGTATGCCTTCAATGATCGATCTTATCTTGACAACTGAAGAAAACTCCGTCAAAAACATTACATACGATTGTCCGCTAGGTTCAAGCGACCATTTGGTCTTGAATTTTGACTACCTATGTCGAGCAGAGCAAACAAACGATACATCAAAAATCATCAGGAAGGTATGCCTATCTAAATTATCAAACGCCCTAAGTTTGATTAACGATTGGCGAATTGAAGGCATAGGAGTAAAAGAGCAGTGGTGTAGCATTTTGACTAAGCTAAACCGGGAAATCATCTCAAAACTCAGCATTCGTACAAAAACAGTGTGGAAACGCATTTGATTTTAAAATCCGCAGTCGCACTCGGAAATGGATTAAACTGTGAAATATGGTTTGAAGAAACCATCGTTGGTTAACCACCGATGCCACATGGGAGACCTTTAGAAAACTAAGAAACCAGGTCATTGCTGAAGACAATATACAGTATCTATCTGTCATAATGTCTAAAATGAAACAGAATCCGAAGCTTCTTCACCAGATTGTGAACAAGCAGTGTTCAGTGAAACCAGGAGTTTCGGCCTTGCGGACGCCTTCTGGAATGCCACAAATGCGGATGTTTTGGTAAATTATTATGCTACAGTATTTTGTCCAAAGTAAAGCGTGGATATACAAATGGATCCAGAAATAACGCATTCTGTACTATTAGACACAATAACCATCACCAAAGAATAGGTGCTGGGAACTCTACTATCGTTGAATCTCAGAAAATCCCCTGGTTGTGATAAAATTACCCCGAATTTACTCAAGCATTTTGCACAATCTCTATGCGGACCTCTTACTCAGTTATTCGGTGAATCGTTGTCGCAAAGTGTCATACCGTCTAAATGGAAATCTGATATTATCTCCCCGATTTTCAAAGGCGGAGTGCGTTCGGAGCCCGCAAATTACAGACCTGTTACTTTGTTGTCCGCCGAATCCAAGGTACTATAAAGTATCTTGGCAAACAAACTGAGCAAATACCTTGAGAAAAATAAGCTATTTTCGGGAGCGCAACACGGTCTTAGAAGGGGATACTCCTGCGTTACTAACCTTTTCCTTACCCTTGACGACTGGACTCCAGCAGTAGAAGCTGGGGATACCATCCATGTATGTTACCTCGATATGTCGAAAGCATTTGACCGTGTAAACCACAGTGTTCTCTTGTGGTATCACTGGCAGTCTGTTAGCATGTTTAGAAAATTACCTGACTCATCGGCTTGTTCAAGTCTCTGTGGACGGTGCTCTATCGAAGTCGATAGCAGTGACAAGTGGAGTGCCTCAAGGATCCGTCTCCGGACCAATTCTCTTCGCGCTTTATGCTAATTACATACCGGCTCTCATCAAATGCAAGATCGTACTGTTCGCGGACGATTAAAAAGTGTGGTCGAAGATAAGTAATTCGGAAGACTGCGAACTTCTCCAGAAGGATCTGGACAACCTCCAGGCTTGGTCCCTAAAAAATCGCATATTCTCCAATTTTCAAAAGTGTTACATGTTAAACATTGGCAAATATGTGGAGTACCAGTATTTTCTTGGAACACAGTCTCTCGTGGACCATGGAACAAAAGGACTTGGGTGTGTTAATAAGCAACACCACTGCAACTACGTCTATCGCAAAACATCACAGAAATTGTCACTCCTAAAGAGAATTCTCGTTAGGTTCCATGTATTATAAATAGGTACATCAGACCCACGATGAAATATACAGTTCAAGCATGGTCGCCATGGCTTAAAAAAGATGTTGCGACTTTGCAACGAATATATCATCGAGCTACCGAACTTGTCACCGGACTCAGCCGGAAACCCTACAATGAGCAAATCAAAACGCTAAATTTTTTTGATTATCCGCGTCGTCGTCTCCGAGGGGATATGATTCTGGTTTACAATATTTTGAATACCGAAAATCACCTTGTACAACGCTTATTGAGCTCGCATAACACAAGAGCTCACACATTTACTCTAACTGTCCCTCACTCGAGACTCAACTGCAGACGACATTTTTTGCTGTGCGAATTTGTTTCACTTGGAACAATCTGCCAGATAATGTTGTGAACTCACCAAACCAGCAAACTTACAAGAGAAGCCTTGATGCCTTTTTGACCCTAAACCCGTGCATCGAAGACAACTATACATCTTAAAACCATACACCTACATTTGTTATCCCACCAATCGAAAACAATGTCTTTCCTTTGGATAGTTACTTGATTCTTGAACTGCTCAGTAGGCAATCTAATCCTATTTTTGCTTGTTACATTATTCGTTGTTGCCATATTATTCTGTGGTTTTTGTGAATCTATATGTTTTTAGACCATTGAAATTGAATTGAATTGAATTGAATATATTTTATCTATCTGCTCCTGCAATTCGAAATTCTCATATTCGATCCATAATTTATCAATTTGTTGAAACAAAATTCATGCAGTTGTGCGAATGTTGTCATCGGTCTTTCCGCTCTGCATTCAGATTCACGAGATTAGGTTTGGCATTCATTGCTAGTGCACTTATTATCTGCGTGATATGCGATCAGTAGTTATGAGCACCAACATAACGTTCCCTTTTTCAATCTGGCGCTTCATGATTTCAGATGAGTGCAGTCATTATTATTGCTAATACGGATGACGAGTCTACAATGATGACAGCTCTATCTATGCGAATGAAAAATTTCACGAATAAATCTATCATTATTTCAAAAGCAACAAAGCATAGCATTGAGAATTAGGTTTTAATAGCTCAAAACAAGAAGGTTTCACAACATGTTTGAATTAAAGGTCGATATTAAGCTTAGTGATTTAATCAGGAGAAATAAGTGCTCTGAATAACCAACAAACGCTGGAAATGTTCCAAGCTAAGAAATTGAGTTTTCCTCCTACCTCGATTAAAGTTCATTAGGGTTCGTATTGCTCCAATCAATCACGTATGAGGTATAACAAATAGTTGTGACAATCTTAAAAGTTCCGATAAATTATTTGTCAACCTTTGTGTCGTTATATTTCTTGTGATCAACTATTAGTGTCTAAATTGCATAAAATCCACGAACCTAGCGTTTAAAGCGTTACTTAGAGTAAATTTAGAAATATAATGATCACAAATCTCTTCGACTTGGACTCCCGTTTGTAATATGAGGTTCAAAATTGTGCACGACAGTCCCAAACCTCGAAATTCTGGCAGAAGTCTACGACAAATTAAAATGATCAAATCCAACCATTTCAATAAATTTTTATCTTTATTAGCTTTGCTTTAATTTCCTGAAATTTCACGCATCGTATACTGCAATCTGTTTTAGGAAGAAAACGTAGTCGTAGTTTGAAACATAACACAATAACCTGTAGATATATATAAAGATAACGTGAATATGGTTTTACACGATTAATAAACAAATATTCAAGTATTTAAAATTCTCAATTTTGGTAGCAAACTACTTCCAGTCATTAGTATTGAACGAGATCATCATTTTTGGGTATTTTCTTATGGTAAATAGTGTAAAATTATTAGTTTTATTCCGAATACAGTACATAGAAATATATACATAAACGCGTCGAGTAAAATATATTGCTGTGACTAAATTTGTAAACGAATCTCTCATATACAGAATTTGAGTGCGGTAAATATAAGGGTTAGTCGTGAAATGCAGTTTTTGATTTTCTATCGACCATTTTAACCTAATCAAATCAGTTTTTCGTTCTCTTTGATCGAAAATTCCTTTTCATGTATTTCATGAAAAAAACAATCGTTTTCACCGAATAAACATAATCCAATAGATGAATTTTCATTTCGCTGGTATATTCAAGCAACGTAGTACATGCATAAAATAACCAATAATAATAGTTTTTCAAAATTTCATTGTCACTAACTAACTGAATTCTGAAGGATTTTATTCGGATTTTCCACCATTTCTTGTTTCTCAAATAGAAAACAAAGGACTATTTAAACACTCTTTCATGAGCATCAGGTTTTGTTCGCAAACACATCACGTCTACTGAAATTACTTGTTTTTGCCACCATAAAATCTACCGATTCGTAACATATCAATATGTCATTCGGATGAGCTATGAACTAAAGGTTTACCCGCTCCGAACAAGCGTTATTATACACGCCTGGGTTCGTTAAGACAAACGGATCAATATTCATACGTCGTATGACTATTGCACCCAGATTAACCGATGCCCCTGAAATTCTTTTGTTCATATACACTGGTAAAGAAGATGCGATCGACAAAGTTTCTTCATTTCTGTTGGTATGTTTTTAAAAACCTGGCTGGTTTATATTCAACAGACCAATAACTCTAATATTTCAAGATTTATCGACACCAATAGTCTATTGAGCCATCGTGCAATGGTGGTTTTGAGTTGTGTGCTCTATCGCAACACAT